>VXAK01011379.1:46003-67484 GCA_013399435.1 Arenaria interpres | reverse complement strand
ACGGTACCCGCCTCCCTTAAAGGAGAACGGCTGCGGCCGCCGCTGGATGCGGCCCCGCGGGCGGCACAGGGGGTGGGAGTCACCCCTCTGTGTCCCCCCCAACCCTACCCCCGGCTGAGGAAGCACCAGGAGGATGGAGAGAAGGAGCTGGGGGCTGGCAACCCCCCCTCCCCCGCAGCGAGGGCAGGTGAGTCCTCCCCATGGGGGGACCCCGCAGGAGTGGGGCGCTGGGTCCAGTCACCCCAAACGGGGCACGTAAGGGGGCTCTGCACCCCCGGGGGCACAGCGGACCGTGACACGCTGGCTTCCCATGGGTGGGGTCTGCTGCAGGAGCGAGAACCGCCCCCTCCTAAGACCCCAAGCGTGATTCGGCCTACGCCGGGGTCAGCACCGGGGCAGCCGGAAGGTGCCGGAAAGCCCCCGGGTGCAGCCCCAGCCCCTCACCGCGACACCAGGGCCAGGCTTGGGGGGGCCAACACCACCTCCAGGATGGGAGAAGAGGGGGCTCGGGGAGCTGAGCCACACACAGGGTGAAGCCTATGGCACCCCTCGGCACGGCACAAGGCAGGGTCCCCCCACCAGAGCCGAGCGCAGGCAAAGCCTGCCCTGGGGGTCCCACTGGTCATCCCCATGCTGAGCTCCACGGGTGGGTGTGTGGGGACCACCCCAATGCTCTGGTCTCCCCTAGGCCCCTGAGGGAGGGAGCAACCTCCTTCCCTGCCTCAGTTTCCCCAGCTGGGGGATGGGAGGACATCTCTCATTTTGGCAGAGCCTTGACCAACGGCACGGTGACAGGTGGGGACAGCCACCGCACCCGGCTATTTCGGGGAGGCTATTTTTACCCCTGGGTTTCCCAGCAAGGGGCTCAGCGAGGTCCCTCCCTCCCTCCCAGCCAGGCCAGGACCCCTCTCTCTTCTCCCTGTGCCCCCCAGGCTGTTCAGGGCTGCCCCGCTCCCCCGACCCCCCATTTACCC
Organism: Arenaria interpres; assembly: GCA_013399435.1. NCBI lineage: Eukaryota > Metazoa > Chordata > Aves > Charadriiformes > Scolopacidae > Arenaria > Arenaria interpres. The sequence continues at coordinate 66,510 of VXAK01011379.1, read as the reverse complement.
TCTTTGGCTTCATCTAAACCCATTTCCCAACTCCTCCTGCCAGGCACGGACCCACCACACTGAAAACTGACGGCCACCGTGACCAGCGCAGGGATCGGCCATCAAAGCAGAAACTCTCCAGAAGCAGCAGCGTGATCACATTTGGGTGAAATGCAATTACGGGTGAGATCAACGCAGAGGGGACAGGGTCCCCCAGCGCCCCTACTCCCCCTCCCACGGCTCCATGGCTCGGGGCGAGCTCAGCCACACACTGGGGAGGAAAAAAATCCTCCAAGGGCAGAGGAAAAGCTGTTGCAAAAGCTCCGTGGATTTTACTGAAACCACCACATCTGCAGCCAGACGCTGCCGGAGTGCCAAGGGGACAGGGCACGCAGCATGTGACTAATTTAATTACCGGCAGCTCTAAAATAAACTCAATTTGCCACACCATTAATTGCAGGGTGAACCGAAGTGCAGCACCATACATACTGGGGAGCAATGTTGAAAAAACCAGTAACAGCTCGTTCTCTAATGAGGTTTGGGGTTTTTCTTACCTTGTTTTTCCTAGATTTCATTTTTTCCATACCACGCTGGGAAGACAGGACATCATTTTCCTGAAATTCACTGGTTAAATGGCCCCCACAGCTCCTCCTAGGTTTCCTGGGGCTGCTGCAGCCAGCACTTACCTGGTTTGATCCGCGATGTTCTGGCGTCTCCAAGGGCAGGGCCAGGCACGAGCTGGGGTTCAGGGAGTCATCAGTGGAGGAGAAGGGGATGAGGAGCACAAATAGGATTTACTGACCAAGTCCCCACCCACAGATGTCAACATCCTCCAGGGCCACACTCAGATGGGAGATGATGTTGAATCCCATCTTCTCAGCCATGGGAAGCCTCTGGCAGTGCCATGTCCCTGGGCTTGGGAGCAGGCAGGCAACCATCAGGGCTTCTGACAAGATGAAGTCCATGAGCTGTCATACTCACCCTGGCTGAGCACCACCTTGGTCACACACGGCCACCCCAAACTCCTGCTGATGGGCTGTACCTGGGGAGGCTGCTCAAGGCAGGGCCAAGAGCAATCCCATTAAAAGCCAAATTGTTTCCACACAATCATAGAATGATTTGGGTCGGAAGGGACCTTTAAAGGTCAACTAGTCCAACCCCCCTGCAATTAGCAGGGGCATCAACTATATCAGGTTGCTCAGAGCCCCATCCAACCTGACCTTGAATGCTCCCAGGGATGGGGCACCTACCACCTCTCTCTGGGCAACCTGTGTCAGTGTCTCGCCACCCTGAGGGTAAAACATTTCTTCCTTCTATCTAGTCTGAATCTACCGTCTTTAAGCTTAAAACCATTACCCCTTGTCCTATCGCAACAGGCCCTGCTAAAGAGTTCGTTTCTTAGAAGCCCCCTTGAAATATAAAAAGAGCCTTCTCTTCCTCAGGCTGAACAACTACTCCAATTCTCTCAGCCTGTCTTCACAGGAGAGGTGCTCCAGCCCTCCGATCACCTTTGTGGCCCTCCTCCAGACCCACTCCAACAGGTCCATGTCTTTCCTGTGCTGAGGAAGTACAGGGAAGTACCGTTTTCTTCATTTGCCAATGCCTTGCCCTTGGGGGAGCCTTTAAAACTGCTGAACTCCTCACAACTCAGGCGATTTCTCTGCATCTCTAGGAAAAGCTGTTTCTTTTAAAGGAAAGACAACTCTGGTAAACGATGTCAGCGGTTGGTGAGGAAGGGTGGTTATCCCCCAGCGCATTCAGGGGGGTTCGTGTGCCAGAAGGGGAGGCAGAGCAGGGAGAGGGGAGCAGTGGGAGGATGAGCTCAGGCTGCTTCCACCACCCCTGGCCCCACAAGTCCAGTCCCACTCAGGAGCAGAGCAGGTGGGGCATTGCAGCCCGACCCACCAGCAGGCATGGCAGAGGACCCAAACAGACCATTGGTCCCCAAGGCACGGGGTGCTCATCTCTTCCTCAGCCCTCCGTACACTCAGCAAGGGCAAATTTGAACTGAAGCTCACACAGCAGAAGCGGGAATGAAGAACAACATTGTTTTCTCATCCTCTGCACAGATAAAGCAACAAAGAGAAACCAGGGCAAGAAATCGCCTTCCTGACCCCACAGAGGGACTCTGAAAACTCAGAAACACAAACACATAAAGCTGCATTGTAAAGGAGACAGGACTAACAAGGACTGAAAGCCACATCCCATGCTCTGGTGAGACTGGGGGGAAAAAAAAGCTGCAAATCTCCTGAGCTCAGCCGGGGAGTGGAGGATGCTGCTGGCAGCTCCCTGCGGAGCCTCCGGACTGTCCCAGCCGTAAGGCAGCTCGGCTGCACAGCTCCGCAGGCGCCTTCTGCACCTCCCCGCAGGCCCCTTCTGCACCTCCCCGCAGGCCCTTCACACTGAATTCCAGTTTGTACCCCATTATTTCAGGCAGGATTTTTCAATTCTCTTCTATGTGAGTTGCTACCAACCCAACGGCAACCGGATAACTGAGACTCACTTAAGCAGTTAATCCGCACCGATCTCAACTCTACTGCTCACTGCTTTGGAGAAGGGGACGGCTCCTGCTAGCAGTCAGCGAAGCGAGGAGATGGAGGCGGATGCGCACTCACACACTCACAGACATTCTCGCCCTGAATCACGCTCCCTGACTTGCCAAGTATTTGCCGGCCTAAATCCCTCCTGCGCATTTTTGAGACATTCATCCGTTCACAGGGGGTAGGACAGACCAGTGCAATGACTCACCAGCACACACGGGCAGCAAATCCACCCTCAGCAGCGTTCTTAACTGAGGGACCCAGGCAAAACAAACAAACAAGCCCAAACAACAATAACTTAGGAAGTTCTGTACCCTGCCTGTCAGACAGCAAGACTGCTGTGTCACCTACATGAACAGCCCAGAGCAAAGTCTTCTTTTTGGAATCTCCTGAGCAGGCTTTGTCTTCTCTGCATATACACCTCATGGACTTCAGGTGGTGGACAGGTATTTAAAGACATTTACCGGCTCACTATCATTCAACAACTTCAATACATGAAATACAAGTAACTCTTTCTGCATATGCTTGCTCTTCAAGAAGGAAGGTCCTAGCAGTTTGAGGGACTTCAAGGGATCATCTCCCATCAAGGAACATGTTTCACAACAGCTACAGGCAGGTGCTTTCTTTGCTAAACCACAAGTTCAGTTGATTTTGGTGCTTTACTGATCAGGGGTATGAAGACACACATATTGTTGGACCAGCTACGGCTCAGGTAGGACTTGTAATATCCACACCAGTCAGAACCAGTGTCTCTCATTTTCCTTGGACATGCAGGAACACCTCTTTACTCCTCCTCCAGGAACATAATTCAGGCAGAGTCAACTACCCAAGTTTGAAGGAGCGCAGAGACAATGGTGGATTTTAAAAAACAGTATTTAAAATAAATGTAAGGTGGATAACTGAAAAATAAAAGCTCAGAGTGAAATGAGTCATGATCCAGACTGTGATCCACCGTTATGAGCATGCCAGCCAGAGACCCGGACTCAGCAGTGAGCAACATTCAAGAGCAGATTACAAAGTTCAGCCATTCTGCTAAGTGCTCCACAGGCTTTGACCTACAGGCTGGAACAAACTAAGGAAAAGCAACCCAAAATAAACAAGCAAACTCAGTCACCAAGGAGAAACAGCAAGGGACAGTGACCTCCCTGACTGACCGCAGCACCGACAGGAATGCTAACGCAGTGCTGGAATAGGCTTTGCTCCCCCTGATGGCCTCAATTTTATCATTCTCAGACTATCATGAGACTTCAGAGGCCACAGGAAAAAGAAGGCTAGAGGGAGCGTATCAATTCACAAGATCACTGAAATCTTGAGGGTCACTGCTTTGGGGCAGTATGGAACATGTCTTCCATACTGTGACACTTCACCTGCTGAGAGCTCTGTAAAGCGGCACCAGACAGAGATCCTGGAATTAATTCCCTCCTAGTCTCTATTGTGATCCAGAGTTAACAAGACACAATAAATCACACCAAACACAATCCCCTAGTGTTAACTATACAGTAAGAACATTTATTTCATGTCAACACTTGTAAAAGAAAGTCTTTTCCAAGTCAGATGATTTGATATACAAATCAAAGCCACCATACATCTTTGTGTTGGTTTTTTTTTTTTTTTACTCTGTCTATACTGAGCTCAAATTTATACAACATGAATGCTTGTTTCTGAAACAAAATTACAAATTAAATCATAACAAAATACACAAAATTGACTGGACCCTAAGTTTAATTCACTGAAAGAAATCTTCTTTCCTTTGATCACCTTGAACTCTGCTCTTCCCCATCGTTATGTGCATCCTTCTGCTTGGCCATGAACTTCTGTAGAAATAAGGGTAGCCAGTGAAAAGATACTGCTATGGTATTCCTCAGTCTGCAACAAGATCATGCTCTAAAGACAGTTCAGACTCCATAAACGTATTGGCCAAAAAGTCAAGTCTACTGCTGATACGGGTATTGTGTGACCTCTGCCAAAAAACACTCAGAAGTTTTGTTCACAAACTGACACATGAACAGGCACCAAGTGGTGAAGCTCCTGAGTGGAATCTGGCAAAATGTTAGGTCAGAATTTCTCATGATGACAGGCACCTGTGTCTGGTCATGAAATACAAAATAGTTATTCAATATTCACCATGGGCTGTGTGTTCATTACACCCACCTTACAACAGCTAACACCAATAAATATCGTCCAAGTTTTCTCCTCTCACATCAGCAGAGGAAGGGGCTGCCTCTTCCCCCAGCTGGGTACCCTCTGTGTCCCTGCCAGCTGGGGGCACCGTTGAGATGCACTGTTGAGGAGCAGGGGGAGTTTTGACCCCAAAATTAAGTTTTCTGGCTGCCAAACTGACCTTTTGGTCATTTTGTATCTGCAAGATATTTTAGCCAGTCTGCAGTTTCAGCAAGCCAGGAAATCTAACAAAACCATGCTTTCAGACACAGCACTGCATAGTTTTTAAAAATAATTTCTTAATAACAGAAACAACAGCTATCCCCATGCCTTCCTAGGTAAGGAAGGCTTTATGTAGGTGATGAACGTCAGTGATTTAACAATATCTGTGTCTGAGTTTAAAACTAAAATGCCTTGAGGTATTAACATGAGCTCTCTATGCCACTAGGAAATTATTAGCACTCGTTAAAGTAAATGTTTTTAGAATTATATTCTTTTCACCCATGCGTTTGGAGAAGCTTCAGCATTACCTCCATGTTCTGTTGATGAAGCGGTGTCTTGCAGTGATTTTTCACAGACATTTCATCTGCATAGAACAGTGAGCAGATCTGACAGAAAAAGCCAGCCTTTGGAACTAGGTAATCCAAATCTGAAGAGACAGAACACAACACTAACATTAACAAAACACAGCTTTAAAACATCCCATTAAAAAACCCACAGCTGTAAGAAAAAAAAAAAAATAAGATACCCATAGCCAAATCTGTACAATTTGTTATTACTGGAAGGAAGTTAGTTAAATTTTTTCAGCATTCAAAAAATCAGAACTGTAATCTGAGTTGGTCACCTCCCCTATTTCAATACACAGAAAAGGACACATACTTTTCTGTGAATAGGGCAACTGACCTTCTGGATCTGGAGCTCACTGCAACTACCTCAGCATCTTTTGGCCTTAAAAGTATTTTATATACAACTCATTTGCCAAGTTTAACCTCCATCCTGCAGTGTGTTACGCAAGCCTTTTCTGTCACAGAGAATATTATACAAGCCGTCAGGCAAGAATCTGTATTTTCCTAGCAACTTCTTTTACAGTTCAAGTGCTATCGGTAGTTTTACAGAAAAGTATTTTAGATTAGGATCTTCGAAAATAAATATATACACACACACACGTGTGTATCTTTAAAACCATGTAAGCAGTTCCCTCATTCCTGTACACTGAAAGTTGGTAATACATTTCCTAACAGGATTAGAACAGTAAGCAGATATTACACTGCACTGTGCTAATTATAAATAAATTAACCTATATTTGTAAATTTTAGGAAAAAAGAACTTCTAATTTTGCTGTTGCTATTAAGCCAACAGCAGAAACTTGTTAAACATGCATTTGTAGGAGCCAAGATAAAAGCACAAGTTATGGGCCATGACTTCAAAGTTAAATGTGGTAATGAGGCAAAGGAGGCATTTCCAGATGAGTGAGAAAGCTGTCTTCCAGCAAAACAAGTATAAAGCATATGGGATAGGTTTTTTTTGTTGTTTTACCTTTTGGAGTACTCTGCGTCTTTGATACATCTGAAGAAGCCATCTTCTTCCGCTTAGACTCTGGTTCTTTGTCTCCTGATCCCAGCTGATCTACTGGAAGCCATCAATGCACATTAAACAAAGGTATCCACTAGAGGCATTCTATATCTAGCTTTAATTGCCTGTTATTGCTTGAAACAAACACCTTGAAACAAACTGTATGGGCCTTGCTGTTTTCTGCACTATTTGGTTTGGTCTTTCCAGAGAGCCGTTTTCAGGAGCTCCTGACATCAATCCCTTAGGGCAAGACTTCCAAACACAGCCCCAAAAGTGCTCTGGACCACACAGTACTCTTTCACAGAAGTACCACTGCCGCTCTCAGCTGCCTTTCTCATGCTCTCATCAGCAGCTTCAAATCAACTTTGTGATTATGATCACAAAACTCTCAACTCCTTTACAATACAAGCTATCAAGCTTCCTTGAATTAATGTAGCTTGAGGTCCAATAGCAGCATTTTAGCTTCATTAAAGAACCAGTCAGAGCCTAACAAATGTGTTATTGGATTAACCAGCTCAAACGAAAGATCAAAATTAACATTTTCTGGAGACAAGGAGTTCGACAGAGTCTCCTCTACTGTGAGATAAACAAGGTGGTTGTTTCTTAGAGTATCAAAGTAGTCCAACTGTCACGTAAAGAGCTGCACATCAAAAATACTTTTTTTCTTTCTAATTCTATGTTCAAATAATCTAGATAGCAGTAAATCCTAAAGTAAATCTTTTCCCTTAATAATAAACCACAGGAATCTGTCGAAGTAACACAACAGACAGCATCACTCTTGCATCCCCTGGATGTTTCAGCAGATTGTGAGTATCTCACCACATCAACAACACACAGAGTTTCAGATTTGCAATGTGGCCTTTACCAGCCGCAGTCTGACTGTCATCCTTTGAACTGTTAGCCTGAGGCAGTCAATAAACTGTTTCCTATTTTGCTGCTGGAATAAGATTTTAAGACTCGACCAATATGGTTCTACTTGATTTAACCTCTCCCTCCCAGTTTTCTTCTTCCACTTCTCAAACTCAGAAAGAACTAGTGCTTTCCTAAGCCTGCTTCTTTGCATGAGGTTTTTACTATACAGAGGGGAACTAAAATCACTTCTTTACTGTGTATCAAATACATTTATTATAATTTGTCACTACCAGCTAGATCAGAAATCAACTCAAGGGCTTGGATATTTTAAGAGGTCTTTTTACAGCTAACTTGCTAATATAACACAGAAAATATTTTGCATTTTCCGTAAACGCTTTTGTTAATCATGGAGAAGCTTATGTTCTATAACATTAACAAGATTAAAACAATATATAACATTTGAATATTTTTGGGTGTGTACAGAGTCAACTAATCCCCTTCCTACTGTTTCTAGAAACTGAAGTTCAAAATACTGTTTTATGCAAGATTGCTGCTGCTGCAGCTCCTCCTTATCTGCACTACTCAGGTTGCCTCTGCTACGCAATGAGAGTGAGACGGGAGAAAAGCTTTTTCCAAAACATTAGAACAAAAGGTGCTGTGTCAGTGTTCAGCTGTATCAGCAGAGACAGAAAGAAAACTCGAGACTAGTGGACTGCGTCGCACAGAGCCTTCACCCACACTTTGGCCAAAACTCTTTGCGTGTGTTGGTTATATATAGCTCTCCCTACTTGGCTCTGTCTTAGACTTTCTTAACCCTTTGCTAATTCCATGCTACAAATGTTGTTCTACATTTTTTCGTCTAGATCCAGCTTGGAAGCCGTTATATCTTTGCAACTGTGTGTCTCTTTCATTTGACTCACCTGTTTTGATAAAGTTTGGCCCCATAATTAGAGACTATAAACAATCTATACAGTGTCAGGCAGTTTACCAAGCCTTGTATTAAAGGCAAGAAAAGAAACTATTTTCCCCAGTTTTAGCCATCATTAACACCAAATGAACACTTTGTATCAACATGCCACTTAATTTTACATCAAGAGAAAGATGCACTATAAAGCACATTAATAAAGTACCTTCAGGCCGCTGCGTACTCTCAGTCCATTTTTTTTTTTTCCCCAGCACCTCCTTCACTAACTTCACCAAATACTTACAGTTTTTCAGTTTCCAATTTGCTGCAAGAATCTCTTTATGCATAGCACTGATTACAAGCATCGTATTTCCTATTTCCCCTCTGGAAATTATGAGATGTTCCTCACCTTTTGACTTTGAGATTGCAGTAATTTCTTCTTCTGGACCTCTATCTCCTAGAATTTCCATTTCTTCTGGTCCTGCAACAGCAACAATATCATCATCCTCCTCCGGTCCTGCAATGGCAGCAATTTCTTCTTCTTCTGGTCCTGCAACAGCAACGATATCTTCATCATCCTCATCCCCATTTGGATTTTTCCCTGTGAAAGCATCTTCTTCTTCCTCGTCCTCCTCTCCAACTTCATCTACTGTAACAAAGTTTAGTTCTTCTTTCAGACGATTGAAATCAGCCAGAAAATCATCTTCATCTTCATTAACTTCATCCAAAGTCACTAGAGGGTTATCTTCGTTGTCCTCTTGTATTTCATCTACTGTCACTAAAGCACTGGGATCATCAGGCATCTGAGAGGAAGCACTATCTCCAGTATCCTCAGCAGCCACTTTATCATCCTCCTTCTGTTTCAGCACATCCTCAATATTCAAGTCTGTAGGCTCGTTTAGAGGCAGCTCTTCTACTTCGCCAATTTCATCTACGGTTACCAAGGGTTCAGCTTTCAAATCCTGCTCCTCAAAAACTGACCTAGGGATGTCTTTGTGAGAACTAAGGTCCTCCTGCTCAGATATCTCATCTAAAGTAACAAGTGACTGTGGATCTTTTACTGTTTCTGACGTAAGTTCTTCCTCCTCAATCACTTCATCCACTACAACCAGACCCTGCGGGTCACTGAGCGCTTCTAAATTAGCAACTCCCATTAGCTGTGCAGTCACATCCTCCTCCTCACCAATCTCATCCAAAGTGACAAAAGACAGTTCACTTTCAGCAATGCATGCCATGGAGCTCTTCCCTTTCCTTCTCTTGGAACTAGGCTCAGAGGAGGAGTTGTTTTTAGCACCATCTTTTCTCTTTCCCCTCAGTGGATTTCGACATGTTTTAACAGGAGACTCGATTTCCTCTACGACCTCATCCACAGTAACAAATTCATCCAGGTTAAACGGAAACAGCTCTTCTTCCTAGAAAGTGCAAAAATGTGAATATAATAAAGTTTAACGTTCACCCAGTGACGCAAACACATCCATCCACAGGGTACCTAATGAAAAATACTCTCACACTGAAGCTGGCTGAAGGGAAAAAAAAAAAAAGCAACTTGACTTAAGGGTAGAAAAAAAATTTCAGGCCTTCAGACTGATGTGGAAGAGTTTTCTTTATCAGCATGTGTGTTAAGTAAGCAGATCTAATTCAGAAACATAAAGCATTTATCAAAAACACAGCTGATGAACAGACAAAATTTATGTCTATTGTAAGAACTGGACCGATGCCCTGAATACTAATGTGCATTTTTTGTACTCAGTTGCAGGAAGACTACTGAAAATCTGAATAACTCCAGAGTATTCTTCAAAAGTATTATTACCTTGTGTCATACCTTATTCTCTTCCCAAAGCACATGCTGTCGGCTGCTGCTACAAAACAGGGGACTACAACAGGTGTTTCAATCCAGCAAAGTCATTCTGTGTCCTGGTGACTAGTCACTGTTTTATCTTGCCTCTTTGGTTTCAATCTCCTGACAAACATCTCATTCCAGAGAGGTTCTCTGATGGCCCTACGCTCCAGCCCAGGAAAGGGCTCCCAGCACTGGAACCTCCCTTTGTTTTTCTACAACCAACACGTACAAGATGACAATTTTCTCCTTTCCGTTAAGACCTACAGACTCTGGCAGACTCTCTGCTCTTCCTGTGCCAGCCATGTTTCATTAGGGGCCAGGGGGCAAGTTCCAGCTTTCTGGCAAATGCCTTACTGTGATTTTATGTTTAAGATCACAGAGTCTGACCCTTTCTATTCTTCCTCAGTTGGTGGCATGCTCTTACTGGAGCATGTCTTGCATCTAAAACTCCTCCTACCCTGCAGTTTAACTATGCCAGCTTCCATCAGGGCTCACACAACTTATTGTACAACCACTGGAAAGAATTAGCAGCAATGTAATGTCATATGTAGCTAAGAACATCTGAAGGAGGATGTATGGATAAATGCTGAATTTAATAAAAGATTTAATTGAGCCAAATTATTTTTAGGTTCTTTGAATAGACAGCAGTCACCTTTTTGGAATAGAGCATTATACTCTGTTCACTGTAAAACAGCTATGCTTTTATAATCAGGATGATGGGATAAGGTGGATGAGTACTTAAGTAAATTTAATATATTAATTTTAAACATTAAAATGCATCCAAATATCCATTGCACCCCAAATTATTGATCCAATTTTTTCAATGAATGATTCTAAGATTTTAATTTTTTTTGCAAAATATTCCATCCTACCATCAAATACTTGTTGTATCTAACACAGGAAGAGTGAAAAAACCCTTGTCAAAGCAGAAGTTTAAGGACAAAGCAAGATGAAACGTCTTCTGTTAGGGAGCAAGACTGCAGCTAAGAAACACTAAAAACAGTCCTCCAGCAGAAAAAAAGGCTACATGCCTTTTCTCCCCTTTCTCTTTTAAAAGCTAACAAATAGTAGGAGTGATGTGTGCTTTCAGCCACACTCTGATGCAGAAACTTGAGGAATATTTCACACAAGGTGGGCACAGTGAAGAAAAAGAAAGAAATTATCTGACTATATTTCAACTGAAGTCAAACATTACTGTATTCTTTCTTCCATGAAAAGGAGAACACAGACCTTGGTTCGTAGCAGCTGTGTAACAGTGAAGAACAAAGCAGTAAGAAATAATTGACATCACAAAACCTTTTTTCAAAGGGTGCAGAATTTAATCTTAGGGATTAACACAAACACACCATGCTGATGATGTAAGAAGTTCATATGGATGAAGATTAATAAAAGGATTCAGGTATCCACCTTTATGTCAGAAAAACCTTTTCCGTAGGGACCCACTACTTACCTGGCACATCTTTGATTTGATCATGTAATGCTACTTCTACAAACTCATCAATAGGATTTTTATTACCTTCTTTCTGCTTTTCTTTCCCAAAGCCCAAGCTACCTAACAGGGAGAGGGGCCATCTCTTTTCACCTTCCTGTAAACATGCAGATGGAGCAGTTCAGCCTATATGCTCCCAAGCTCCTCTTCAAACCAACACTGCACCAAAACTGTACGGTAATCCTTGCTTTACAAAACAATACACCTGAAATACCTTTGCGTGGAAGTGGTACCATAGATGGAGATCTTCTGAATACCTCCTGTTATACAACATAATTTCTGAAGAGCTAGAAGACTTCAGCCTTTCTTTCTCTTCTCACAAGTGTAATGACAAATAAAGATCTCATGCAGGCAATTGGGGATCCAATTAACCCTCTCTCAAACAAGTAACATCCAAGACCAAAAAATACCTCTTTTTAACACTCACTTCTTGAATTAAGTTTCTTGTGAAAATGTCTTGACTTTAGAGCTTTATGCTCATAGTCTGTAAGAACCAGTAACACAAAACATTCACTAGAAAAGGATGCTAAAGATTCTCAGTACACACATACACACACGTTTCAAGATAAACTGTACTTTAAATTCAGTTGTGGTTACATCCTTACCTCCTTTTGTGTCGCACTGCTGCTAGTGTCACTCTTTGAAGTTTTAGTATTGCCACCAACAGAAACCTGTAAAATTAGACAAAAGTTCACATGAAATCAGTTAAGCCAATTAACCTGTCCACAAGAGCAAAAATAATAGAAAAATTCAGCTATTTTTTCCCTTAATTCACTTTTTTTTTAAGTTGTCCTGATTGCTTCTTCTGATCACATGTTTGGCAAATACAAAACTAAACCAACGGTCAGCGGTAGAGTCCAGGCATACAGTCCCTAGCAACAAGTCACAGGTAATACCTTGCTTAGCAGCCTCTTTTCAGTAACCAGTGTGTCTGTGCAAGACTTGACAAAGCAAATATCAGCTCACAAAAGGACAGAAAGCTTATTAATTCCCATTCAGAACTAATCCAAGAACATAAAAGTTATGACACTCAAAGACTCACTTCAAAAATACCTTCCTGCAATTTTTTCCAAGAAGGATTTTCAAACCAGTTACATACTCGCGTTGCACACACTGCATCTAAAAGCAACTGGTTGCCCGCCATCTCGCTATTCCAACTTGTCTGTTGGCCCAAACCAGCTGAGTGGTTTATGGAAAAGGGAAGGGGAACATAATCTCATTGTCCCATACTCAACATCTGAGAGAAGCACGGAGTTAGTTACTGATCAGGCACACTGAACCAGCCTTCCTGCCCTCCTCACCTTATTGCTGCTGTTGTCTTTCTTCATGCTGGATGATCTACTCTCTCCCTCTTGAGACTGTTTTGAACTAGCCCTAGATTCCACTCGTGAGTCCTTCTCTTGCTGAGATGAATTCCTCCCATTGCCTCCCTTTCCATCAACAACAGAACTTCTGCTCACTTTACATTTGCTGCTGCCATCTCCCAGGCTTGATTGGCTGCTATCAAGTCGTGGATGACACTCTTCTTTTGGTGCGATTTTCTTCTCCCCCATCGCTTGGCCTCGGCTCTCCAGTTTTGAGGGAGCTTTCTGCTCCCCTCCTTTGCACAGGGAAGGCTCATTTCTCCGTACTGGAACCTTTGACTTTGATATATCCGGAAGAGACACCATTGCCTTTAAAATCGTTTTACCAACAGAGGAAGATTCCTTGACAGATAAAGAGGAGCTTAACATAACTGCTTTGCAGGTTTCACCAGTTTTTGCTGGTCCTGGTCCTTTATTCTGATGTGCTTTGATTAAACTTCCCTCATTCTCACTGACAGCATTTGCAGCATTTTCCACAGCAGCCCCAACCTTGGCCACAAGTTTTTCAAGTTTCTTCTCTGTCTCTGCCCCAGTCTTGACCAAAAGCTTTTCAGGGTTCTCCTCTGCAGCTCTTCTAGCTCTGGGCACAGACTCTTCTGGTTTCATCTCTGTGTCTGCTCCAGCTACATCCAGTTTCTTCCCCGTGGCTGCTCCAGTTTTAAGTACAGGTTTCTTCTCTGTTATCCGAGTTATAGGCATCTCATGTTCAATTTTCACAGCATCAGAAACAGGATTTTTTTCAGGAGCACCCAACTTGTTGTTTCCATGTGTGACAAAAGATGACACCATCTCCATTGAAGCTGCATCAGAAGCAGGGGACACGGCTTCAGGGATGGCCCCTGTCGATTCCCCTGCTGCTGGCTTCACAGCACAATCTGATGGCAAATCCTCAGCCTTGCCCACATTGGACAATTCTTCTGATGGTTCAGTGACAGGAGCAGACAACTCTTCAGCTTTGATTTCCTTCTCTGATGCAGATACAACAGCAGATTCAAACAACTCTGGTTCAGTATTATCTTTAACTGCCTCTTCTTTCTCCACACCGGAAGGCGGCAGCAGCATCTTTTCTGACTTCACTTCAGATGATTCAGTATCAGCAGATTTGATAGATGCCACAGTAGCTTCAACTCCAACATCCACTTTCTCCACAGATGTTTCTGCCAGTCTTGGAGCAGGCTCCCTTACTGCTCTTTCAAGATGGGACTCAGAGGGCTCTATCTGTACTGCTGACATCTCGTCTTTGACATTAGAGATGGAAATGGGTCCTTTCTTTGCCACACTAGGCTCTACCGGAGGATTAGCAGCTGCTGTTTGCACCATTCCTGATCCCTCTGGATATTTTTTCAAGCCAGAGCTAAATGCATTTAAAAAAAACAGAAGAAATCAAACTATGTTGAGAATTCTACAGTTACCAGTAACCTCTTGACGCCAATGGTGGGGGCTTTCCTGATGCATTAGTGCTTAGCAGTTGGAAATCTAGCCTATCAGTGTTAAAATGGTTAAAAATATTGAGGCAAACAGCTGATTAGTTTTACGCTTCATTTTAATCCACCTCAGTACTGCAAGCCTCTTACACCTTGAATTACATTACTTGTAGTCAGAACTCTCAAGGTAGCACTCACTACAGATGTGTCCCTGTGACCTCAGCACTGACATTAACTCCTAAAATTTAGATCCCCTGATGCAAGGCAGACTGTCAAAGTGCACAGACAACAAAAATAAGCTTCAGTCTTCTTGTATAAAGTAATTACCATAGTTTTATGTGTGAAGACAGCAGACTCTGCAGTCACCGACCTAGAAAACTCTTCCAGTAGCTAGGACTCTGAAGTTTGGTTTGTTTTTTTTTTGTTTTTTTTTTTTGGTTCAGGTTTGGGGGGTGGGAGGGGTTGCTTTGTTTTTAAACTGCATTGACCTCACACAATAGCAGGGAACACAATACATGCAGAGAGGCTCCTTTTGGCCAAGCTCTGTTTTCACTGTATAATCCCACTGTCAGCTCCCAGGATAATAAAGCCCAAGATGACAATGCAGAGGATAGCGCTTTTCAGAGAACTTCGGTTACAGTAAGTGCATTATTCTTCTCTGAAAGAAAGAATACGCCATAGATGATGTTGGGAGACACTGAAACTGGTGATGTCTGTGCCCCTTTTCTCACAAAGCTCGAGAAAACGAGCATCCCAACACCTCATGCATCTCTATATGGAAAGGTGCCGAAATACCAATGCTGACAAACTTGCCAAGTGTCAAAACAAACACAAAAGCAGCAAATACACACAATTAATCGGTGGTTATGCACAATGGAGCAGCCTGCGCTGTGGTTTATCAGAACCTATGTATATAAATAAATACAAATATGCACATTTGTATAAAACCTCATGAAAATAAAAAAAAGAGGCGAGAAGTCTGCCATTTTGTTAATAGTCCCAGCATGAAGTCAGCAAGAAAATGGAAATCTAGATCAAATGGAATTCAGCGCTGACGAAAATGCTGTCCTGAAGCAGCCAGATGCAAGGGTTAACGAGACGAAGACACAATACATGGAGTCAACAGAAAGATGAAAACAGGCAAACTCAGTTAACAACTGTGCTATGCAAGCACAACAAAGACACCAATCTTGAAGGTTTCCTCTGGACCCAAGGGCACTGTCCTCTGCTGCTACAAAATGTGAGAGGAGAGATAAGAAGGGATATGAATTCTGCTTCAAAATCTGCTCCCAACAGTGCCCCACAAAACGCTGGGAATCTCCTCCACAGCCTGAGCAGCTCAACCCACAGTAACTGACTTCTTATGAAAGAAAAGCAACCTCGCGCATTTCAACGTCACCCTCATCTCTAACAGGCTCCTTAGCACTGTAATCAGTTTCAACTCGGTACTTGCAAACATTTTGGGGTAAGTGTGTCTCATGAGTATTTCATCAGTCAGGAGCAGTAGGATAGTCCTTGATTCTTAGCCTGGCCAACTAAAGTTTCGGCTATTTGAGCTGAGGAAAATAAATCCCAACAAAATGCATCCTTGAAAAGAGCAGAGGCATTCACGTAAGCACATCAGTCACCTCAGCCACAAGGTTAGATGAACTACCTACTTGGGCTGGAGAATCACCGAGTTTCCAGAAGCATTTCAAAGTTTTTTCAAGATCACCTCATCATCCCAGACAACCAAGAGAGCAGTCCTTTCTGCTCCTCAAATTTTGCTACTTCTTCCCTCCCCAGAAACACGTGACAAGGACTTCATATATATATAATAATATTAAAGATATTTTCTGCTGCTTTATGAAATGTAGCTAAAAATAATCAGCCAAGTCACAAATGCTTATTACAAGGAGAAGACAGTTACCTCGGAGAAGGAGAATGTGTGTGGTGTTACTTATAGGTAAAAATGTCAGTTTTCCCATCTGTTCAACAGCCACACCAGGATGCTGGGCAGTAGCTGGGATTCATGTAAGAGTACCTTATTTTGATTAATTACCACTGCTAGCTAAAGCTCACCAGTCTCGAACCAAGAAGGTTACCCGTGTGTCTGCCTACATGCAAGTCGGAGACAGTTTAGAAACTAAATGTTTCCAAAATTATCTAAGGCCTGAGTAGAAGTTTAATGAAATTAGGAATGCCCAACTTTACTTTTGAAAGAAATAGGTTTTGAAAATATAGCAACAGTCCATGATACTAAAATGGCATTACTTGAAATTGAAGTTTAGGACCATTATTACACAGTTTTTTGTTTGTTTTTTTAATGATAAAACTTACCCAGAAATACGGATTTGAGTCACAGAAGGTGTTTTATGTCATATTTGTTAACAAGAACTCTTATAATGATCTATCCATTTATAAAAATAAAATATAATCAAGACTCTAAAACCAACAAATACTTACTCGACAATTAGAAATTTTACTACAAACAATGTCCGTAAGCAATTTTAAATCGAATATACCAAAACAACCATTTCCCATTTCTAAGTTCTGATGTTAATATAGCACCTAAACATTTTTTAAAATCAATTCAGGGACCTGTAGCACAGCATGAAGTTAATGTTAATAAGTTAAACAAGGAAGTTTCAGTTTATTTTTAGCATTTGGAAACAGAAACAATAGAGCCAGGTGCTCTGACAGAGGAAAGTGCTGCAGGACAAAATAAAGCAATCACTTCCTGGTTAAATACAATAAAAAATTGTCTTACCAACATGTGCATCCAAACATACTTTCCAGGACCTGTGGTAAAATCCTGGCCAAATTAGTAAAACAATAACAACTCAATGAACTACACAGAAAACAGGATTTTACCCCATTTGCCCATGTTCTTTGAAAGCACCAGATTTCAAAGAAATCACAAACATTACAGCTTTACAGCAATACACTGCACATCCTGCGCACACAGAACACACAAAGCTTGAGAGAAGTAACAGCAGGTAACAACTGATGGATCTCACAGCAGGCCTTTTCATCAAGCCTAGTTAGAGAGATGGCTCAGCAATCTGCTTTATCTTGGATATGCACTGCATGAACAGTACAGATAAAAAAAAAAAACAACACCTTAAATACTTGAAAGGCATACCTTCCTTTGCTTGGTTCCTCTTTCTTCACTTCTTTTTTTGCAACTTCAGCCTGAAAGGCAAAAATCTGGGTTCAGTATCTATGACTTTCAGAAGCATCAGCACAGAATTTGCATAACTCAGCTAATTAGTAACACCATGAACCCAAATTTAGGCATGTATCACCTGAAAGATCAAATGACAGTAAACTGTTCTAAAACTGTTTTCCACAGAACATGTTTTTCATAAGATGACAAACAAAAGCGCGAAGTAAGAGATTTTACAAGAAGTTTGCTAGACAGAACATGCAGCACACCACTGTTTCGTTCATCTCATCTTCAAAGCTGTCATGTTTTTGAGCAGAATTAGCTTTTGGTCTGTGATATATTTGGAGGAGAGGGATGTTAAACGCATCTTTTCCCCAACCACACCTTTTCTGTACTAGTGAGGATGCTAACAGCTGCAGAGCTCAGGATGAACACAGTTAGCCTGGCAGGTAAGTATTATACAGAAAAAAGCAGCACACCTTTTCTAAAGATAAATTGTATTCCAAGTCAAGCAATTATCTACAGAAAACCCAAGGCCAGTTTCTATTCCTTAAAACCTTCTAATGTGTTAGATGTTCTAATGTGTCATTTGTTTCTTGTAGGTTGTAGATGACCACAGCTTTCTGTTTTCTGTTATGTAGAATAAACCTGTGGTATGTTAAATGAAATAATGGCTTCTGAAAAAGACAACAAACCATTCAAACTCTGCAGCTATCACATTTAGTAGTGTAGATCCAAGCAATCCAAAAAAACTTTAAAATCTCAGTGTTGAAAGCTCAATCTCTTTTCTGAAGTTATTGTACAAACTAATTTGAAGACTATCACTATTAGATAGAACATCAGTGCACACAGAATTCACTTTAATCTTTTATTTATGCACAAAATTCCAAAGCCTTCAGTTTTCTCTTTCTAAAAACATTTATTTCAGTGATAAGTGCCAAAAGTAATTTGAACATGTCATAATGAATTAAAAATTATTTGGGTTTTCCTTCAGACTGGCTTCTGATTGAAAGGCTTCTAGAGAAAATAGCTTACGGCAAACGGAGCTACAAGCCTAATGTTCCTATGGTACTACGGCACGTAACACAGATTCTGGCAACAAAACCAAGAAGATGGACAAGAGGTAACAAACTCAAAATGCAGTGCAGAACAATAGATGGAAAAAAACCTCAGTTTTCCCTCTTATCAGTACGACCAGGCCTTTTGCTCTCCCCCTCAGATATAGATAAAAATAAAGTTCAGGAGCATATCTCCAAAGTACAAATTATTCTAACATTTGTGCAAAAGCTGTGACAGTCACATTGACAAAGACTGGAATGACACCGACTGCAGCCATGCTCTATCATTCCAGTCGCACATCCTCCTTCACTGCTATAAGACTTTCCCCATATTCTTGTTATTTCAGCTGTATACAGTTCAGATGTTATCAGCAAAATTACAGAAACAACTATAATGCGATTAAGAGAGCACTTACATTACTGCTGTTACTATATCACTGGCATCAGTTACTGCTATCTGGCTGGTCAACCTCTCTAAATCAGACAAGCACTCTGTATCACCCAAAGTGTGCAGCTGGAAATAAATATTATTTTGAAAACAGAGTGTGAATGCCATTCTTTGTTGGCATCGAACTCTGCTCTGATGAAACATTTATAGTGACAAAGGCACGCTATTCTGTTGCTACACAAAATATAGGCAACAGCTATAAAAAGCAGATTTGAGTTACACAGTGTTTCCACAATGCCTCGAGAAACATTGCTGAGCGTGAGCACTTAATGAATGGCATTTCACTAATTTTTCAGTGCTAAGGGAGCTTATTACTTAATTTTTTTAGACTTGAGAAAAAGCTCATAAGTCTGAAAATTTGTTCATTTTCTTCAGCTACAAAGTTAGTCTAATAAAAGATTTAACTCTGAAATGCATCCGACATCATCTAACACAATTATGATTTATGTTCTTTAAAATGAGCTAAAGTTCACCATATAAACTGAAATACAAAATATAGTGGCTTGGAAGAGCATTATTTTGTCCCATACAAAGAGTCAGCAATAGGGAGATTTATCCCTGCAAAGGGGAAGAGGAACAAGAGGAAAAACTCTTGGAACACCTAATCCAGGCTCTTGCATCTAGCGGTAGAGAAAAGAGCACCCTACACGCCCGTGATCACCAGATTTTAGCTACCAGCACTTCACCTGGAGCGGGTCACCACGCTGCATCAGAGGTGCCAAGGGATGCTGGCGAGCCCACTTTACCGTGTCCCTGGCATACCCACGGTACCACACCACCACACTCAGCTGGTAGGGATGCGGTGTTCATAAGCAAAGTTAAACCAGTTCTCTGAATCAGATATGTAATTAAAAAGCATTTGCAGGGTTATTATATTGACTGTAGGTTAGCAGAAACTTTAAAAAGGCAGATCACTCCCTAATGAACAAACTATGCCCCTTCAGCCGTGGAGGAAGGTCCAGAACAACAAGGTGGGAAGAGCTGGGATGGCAGGGTGATCACTGAATCTCTGTAGGCATTTCAAAGAGTCGCACTTACAGAAAGGTAAAAAACTAATTGATTTTACGGTTAGTTTTTGGGCTAGGCTTTGCGTGTGCACGCTAACTGCTGATTTATTTGGAAAGGGGAACAATGAATCTGCTCGAAAAACACACGTGCCCAAATCACATCTGGCTGTGTATCACCGTATGTCCTAAACCATCACAGAAGCAACTACTGAAGGAGACCCCCACCAAAAACATATACCTAAAATCTCTGACACAGTATGTTTTTAAAAATGTGAATCCTAAACACTGTACAGGTACCCTACGAATTTCATAAATAAGGATGCTTTTCAATAAAGCAGAAGTTCCCCATACAATATAGTACCCAACTTACTCTTTTAAAAAATGTTGAAATTCATCATGATGCTCAGTGCAAATACTACTGACAGCTGTCAGCTCAGTAAGTAGAAGCACACATCTGGATGACTTTTTTTTCCTCCTGCTGAAGTTATGGACTGATGCCTTTGTTATCATTAGGCACCTGAAGTTAAAACTTTTTCTTGTGTGAATAGAAGTGAAGGGAGAAAACTAAGATGCCCTCTCCCTCCAGGCACTTCTTGTTTGAATGTTAGGCCAAAGTCATGCCACTGAAAACTAACAGGAACACAGAGGGAATAAGAGCTCCAAGAATGGAATTTACATGGATAATCAATTAAAAAAAAATCTCACACCCCACCCCCCTCCCC
>VXAK01011379.1:0-45972 GCA_013399435.1 Arenaria interpres | reverse complement strand
ACACCCCACCCCCCTCCCCCCCCCAAAAAAAACCCCAAACATCACACAACACAAAAAACTCTATACACTTTTTGATCTCAGTCTCAACAGTATATAGTTTACATTGAACTGGTTAGTTGGTCTCAGTTATATATGAACTTTGAAGAAAAAACCCAGCTGGAATTCAGAGGAATAATAGCCAACCTATGTCCCCTTAAAACAAACACAGTTTGGAAGATATGGCAAGAGATGGAGAGTTGATCACTGGACAAGTGATTAACATTATTTTATTTGTTCAGGACATGAGAAAGGAGCTGAAAAATGGGAAGGGAGGGGCACACTGAACTAGTGAAATGAAAAATCCTCATGTTTGAGTACACAGCAAACAGCACTTTAGCTCCAGACTGCGAGAGAGACCATATCTGGATTTACTTCTCCAGTTCGGAAACCGTGCTATTAGCATGTCGCTCACGTTCACATTTCTTGCTTAAAGCTCTTTATCTATCCAATGCAACACGCACTAAGCTCCTTTCTGGTGTTCAGCTGCTGCAGCTTGCTGATCCTTCAGCAAATCACTAGAAGTAAATCGGGAGCTGCTCAACACTGCAAGTAATTCCACTTCTAAGACAGAAGATGGAAGCAGCCATAGGTGTGCAAACCAATGCGGACACAGCAACTGAGTCTGGAACCAAGAGGACTAAAGCAGATTAACTGCTAAAGGTGAATCAAA
This sequence comes from Arenaria interpres, assembly GCA_013399435.1. NCBI lineage: Eukaryota > Metazoa > Chordata > Aves > Charadriiformes > Scolopacidae > Arenaria > Arenaria interpres. The sequence goes on along the minus strand of VXAK01011379.1, from coordinate 45,263 downwards.
CTAGATCAGAAAAAAAAGGTCTACTAAATCCTTTTCTAACCAGTACCAAATAGTTGCTTTCACCTCTTCTAACTTTTTCTCTTCATCTTTCATTAAGAAATACTTTCATCAGTGGATATGAAGGAGATTCTATATATGTTTGTAAAATAAAGATGTAAAAGACAAACAGCAACACCATACTTTCAACAGCTATGCCACATCCCAGAACACAGACTAGTTGATCCAGTTCCCAGCTGTTGCAATGGTTTTCACTCTCATCCACAATGACAGCAAATACTGACATTGTCACCATTAGCTGCTCTTCATAGAACGTTGGTTCTATTCCACAAAAACAATGTATTACTGAAAAAGAAGGAAAAAAAAAAAAAACCACTTACCTCAGCAGACTCTCCATTGGGTGACAATGTACAGGACAATGTATGCTCACCCATAACATATGGATATTGCTTCAAGAAACTGTACATTGATCTGGCTGACTTGGGACTATCCAGCTGCAGAATTGCCTAAAAGGAAAAAAAGCACAACTTCAAATAACTGTTACTTCATCTTATTTCTGTACTGCACATACGGTATAGTATGGGATATCTAGTATTCATCTTCATTTTAAATTAGATATAAGCAGCAATTTTTTATTAAATCCTATGGTCTTGCATGTGAAGAACAGTGGACTCTTCTTTCTGAGAGACTGAAGAAAGAAGTGTCTCCCATTTGGAATTATCTTTAGAACTAAATAAAGAACTACATCACAAAACAGTGGAGCCTTCCAGCTACAGAAAAATATATTTTCCTTAAAAACATCTTCACCTGTTTTATGCTTTATCAGCAGCTGGACACCTCAAACAGCTCATAATAATTGCATTTTAATTATCAAAATATATATACACACAGTGACTTAAATCTAGTTTATAAAGTAAAAATCCAATGTTAAGTGCAAAACCAGCAACATTAAAAATTAAAATATCAAAATTTAAAAAATTGAAAATCAATCCAGTACATTTTAAAGTGTCCCCAAACAAAAAGTAATTTCAGCTACTCTGACATTTTCACTTCTCATATCAAAATATTTTTTTCCCCACAAGTCTACTACAAAATGGGAACTCATTTTCTCCCCACTTACATCTTTAATGTCAAAGGTTAATAATTTTTCCAGCTATCTGGGAAGTTTTACTCTCAGAGGTTAAACCACTATTCTTCTATTATTCTATTATTATAGCTAGATAACAGCTGAAAGTTTGTTGTTTTTTTCCTCTTTCCCACTGCCCCCCAACAAGTAAGACGAACTATTTTCTTGTTCAGGATGAGTGGGAAAGAGTCAGAAACTTTGATCTCTCGTTAGCAGGACATTCATGGTATTGGGACATTAAAAAAAAATATATCTATTTTCTAATTATTTTTTTCCCCAACATAGTACACTTTGCACCATAGAAAAAATATAATAATACTTACCTTGTTTTTATTCTTCATTACAACATAGTGATCTACTTTTCCAAACCGAAGTCCCACACAAACTGCTTCAAGCTCTCTGTATCCATCATCTGGCAAGTTCCCAAGGTGCACAAACTGATTATGTATAGTTTCAGTATTTACCTGAAGAGAAGCAATGAAAAAACTTGCTTTAGCTTTGTAACACACTTCATAAGCAACTAGTGAACTAGGTTAGAAAAACCTTACAGAAAACTTCTGTATCACTCAGATCTTACCAAAAAAGAGTAGTCACACACATCCAACATTCACATTTTCAGATTTACACCAAATTTTCCATTTTCTATGCACCACATCAATGGAACCAGCTATACTTCCAAGTATATAAAAGAATAACAAACTTAAAAAGATCCGGTTGAGTGCTTTATTTTAAAGGAACACTGCAAAATATGGCTGAAGTTTAAGTAAAATTTGGTATTTTGAAAAGCACACTATCTAGCCAGATTATAAATTGGTCAAGGTGTAGAGACCTACCCAAAAGACTCTAATCCTGGTTTTTAAGATGGAGTTTGGTTTACTTGATCAGTTTGTAGTAACCTAAAGTTCCCTGGTCAAATGTAATTTCTTGCATTTCAGAGTTATCACCACCGCCATGGGGACAGGATATCAAGGGCAGGACTTAGTGTCTTCTGACCAGGAAAGATTCTGGGGAAGAACGTAGGAGTGGACTGGCAGCAAACAGAAAGCCATTAGCAGCCACGTAGTGCCAACAGAACCAGACACTGAACCCTGGCACCAAATACTTTGTGCAGGATCGAAGGGAAGGGTCCTGGAGCACAAAGTCCAAAGGTACTAGTAAACTTCTGAAATATTGAATAATTCTTTCAAGTATTTAAATAAATTCCCCTCCCCCAAGGTCTGGTATGTTTTCTCCCATTATTCATCACTTTAGTAGGAGTAGAAAAGAAGTATTTCACCACAAGCACATCAGCAGCATAAGCAGGATACAGCAGCAGGAGCATTGGTAGTAAGCACTCTGATGTGTCTGTTAGTGCCAAACAACAATCATAAGGAGAAAGCAGATATCCCCCAGACACATTTGCCATTGAAAATTCAAGCCTTTTGGGGGTTCTTGGAAAGTGATTTATTGTTGGCAAGGGTCTTTGCAAGATGCTTTTTAATGAAAGTCACTTTTCTGAAGTTCTTGTGCCAACTGTTTAAGCCAAGAGACACATTCAGACCCAATGACTGACCGTCTTATCAAGAATATTCTGAAAATGTTTTTCACAGAAGACATAAAAGCTATGATTTCATTAACCTCTGCCTACCTACACTGTATGAAAATGCTTTGTATGTCAACTGCCAGCTTACATTCTGTGCAATGAAGGAACAGGAAGGACAGTAAGGAAGACACACTACAGTAAACAAAGCACAGAGGTAGTTTTGTTAGTCAAACTGAAATGTCCATCTATAAAACACACTGGGGAAAACAGGTGGCATTACATACAGGCAAACACTGCATATTCTCCAAGCTATAGTGGTCAGTAGTTTGTTGTTACAACATGAAATACATGTAACAGAAGGGGAGGGTCTCAAAGGACTCCTATTAAATGTTTAATTCCTTGCACTTCATGCATCATGGAGCTAAACTAAGTGAACATTTACTCATTTTATTCCCTGCTCATTCACCATGAAAACATATATAAACATTTATTTCAAGAGAAAGCTTAGGTAACAATTCAATTAGCTAATATTTCAGTATGAAAGATACTAAATCCAATTTAAAATAACGTATTTTGATATGGAGGAAAACTTAGACTGCTAACAACTTACCTTAGGGTCAGAGTCTTTAATTATAGCAGTAAATATTGCTTCCTTTAAAAAAAAAAAAAAAAAGCATTGTGAGATTGTAACTGTAAAATATAGCTTCACTAGCAGCAGCTAACTGGCAGTCACTGACTCCCAACAACTTCTAAGGTTTCTGCTTTATTAATAAAATCAACAGCATCAGCACTTCTGACATCTGTGTTATTCTTGTATCAGAAGACCGGGACTCAAAAAGACATTTAAAAGAATCAGTCTTCAATACGACAAACCATGAGAATACATAAAACAAGGAGTGTATAAATGTCAGCTGAAATACAAAATCCTGCTCTGTATTGAAATACTATCACATACCCCAGAATTTAAATACCTTTTATTACTTACTTCGTCTTTTATAGTCTTATACTGGGGCACCATGCTGATGCAGAGCTGATTTCCATCCAGTGACATTGGAAAGCAGGTGTAAAATTTAACCATGGAATCTGCGGATTTTTGATTTATTTCAAGGTATGCCTTATAAATAGAGAAAACAACATTTTTTAAAAATTGTAATTTATCAAGAGCACCTCACATCAATGCTTGCCACACTACATTATCACATTTGCATTTGTTAAAAAACACATTTACTGTGTTTTACTGTTACACATTTACTCTAAGTAAAAACACCACTAAGATAACAATTAGAATACCTTTTTATGAGATGATAAAATTAGCACATCCCGCAGCCCTCCAAATGGCTTTGCTAGGTTGGAAACTTCCTCAACAGAAAATCCTTTCTCAGGCAAGTTTGAAATAAGAACCACACATATATCATCAAGTTCCTGTAAAGAAATCAAAGCAAATATTACTCATATTTCTTCAGCTCTAAATCTAAACTATTATATTACTGAAAGGAGCTTTATTTTCACTATGTAAAAGCATCACTAAAACTGAATGAAGGGCTTGCTTAAAAACATGTTAGAATACCTGCAATTACGTCAAAACCAGATTGTTTCAACTTTTTTAGGATTTAGTAGCAAAGCACAATAAACCTCTTTTTTAACCTTTTCTCTAATTATGTCAGCTAATCACCTTAATTACTGCTTAATTGTGGATGTATACAAATCTAAGCTAATTCCGCACAAACCTTAGGTTGTCTCATATTACCTCATCAAAAATTCAAAGCAAATAAAAACTCCCTATAATTATGTCACTACTTTATACCCATGACATGCCCACAAGTCATATGTCGTAGGACTGTATGTGCAAATACTGCATCTAAAGAGAAGAAACCCACAGTAGGGCAATACAGATGATCAGAGCATAAAGGAGCTTTGGTATAAGGAACAAACTTTGAGGGAGAAAAAAAAACCAAAACAAAACAGAAGACTGAAGCAGTGGATGTCTATCTAATTACAAACAGCAAGGAGAAAATAAACTATTCAGTATTTCTCACAAGAAATTAACAGGAAGGGGATTTAAATCAGAGGTTTTCAGACAGCACACCAACATTTGGGATCTGGCACCAAGTGTGTACTTAAAACTTCCATGGATTCAAACACCTTTAAGACTGACCTGGCTAGCTGGTTCCGTTGATTCTTCATTCTTTGCAGTTGCCATCGTGGCTTCTAAAATAATAGTAATAAAAAAAAAGGAGACGGGGTTAGTTTACTAGTTCAGCAAATTTCTTTAAATACTGGAGTTTTAAGAACTTCTTGCATTATGTTTTATCACCACTGTCACTGTGAAAAATTAAATATTCCTGCACTTAACTTATAGCGACAAATGACATTGGTGAGACACATGCAGAGTTTCAGTAGGGATAGAGAAAAATAATTACAATCCCTTAATTAGCATGCAAACACTCTGCTGACATTAAGGACCTCTCAGTTGAATAATCACAACCACAAGATTTTCTTGTGGGCACATGGGTACTATGTGGGTGCCCAGCACATGTCCACAAAATTTTTTTTTCCTGGGACAAGTCCACAGTGATACGAGAGAGGCTCAGGAAAATATACATAGCAAGAAACAGGAAAACAGCAATCATACAGGACAGGCAAGCACAGGTTAAGGAGAATCACTTCTGTAAAATGTTTATATTTATCTCTTAGCAGGTTCAGCAACTACAACCTTGCCGCATCTCCACTACCACATGCATAGTAACTGAGAATTAACATACACTTCTGATTAGTAATAGACTTTGTTGTAAACACAGCAGCTACAAAATATGGGGAAAACAGCATCCATTGAACCAGCTCCTGCAGGCAATGTAAAGCACTGAAATTAAAATAGGTGGTGGAGCTGTAAACAGAACATACAGACAACCTTGCTCTAATAAGTTGTAAATAAAAGTTAATGTCCAAAAAAATGGCAACGTTTATGGCAAAAATATAATGTCCACTGAAAAACTTAAATCTTGAGTGGTTTTAGCCACTTCAGTCATCACCACAAACAGTTGTTTTATGTTTCAGTCAGTGAACTTATTTTAATAGTCTCCTTTTCTGATATCATATGTCATCCTAATTTCCTGGCCTCATTATCATTTAGTTCATAGTAACAGAGAGGCTTAGGACAGAAATGAGAAAAACCCTGTCAGTTTGCAATTTACCTTGGTCAATTAAAGCTTCATTAAAGTCATCCAAGTCCAACGCTGCCACTTGAGGCATCTGTGCAAGCTCCTCTAAAAAAAATAAATAAATTTATGAAGACATCACTATGTTAAACTCCATATAACATGCAACTGGCAAAGTAACATAAAAATGGCATTATATCAGAATTACCTTGCACAGGTGCAGTATCAGTCACTCCTTTCAACTGGGAATCTAATGGCTTCACAGGCTCTGTAACTCCATCCCCTTCTGTAATGTTCTTTGGGTCTGACGGCTTAGCTTCTCCAGCTTCCACTTTGGCTTCTGTTGAGATCTGAAGGTCTTCGTCTACAGATGATTTCACTGGTAGATAAAAGCAGAAAAAAGCATTCTTCATTTCAATATATTAAACTAATTGAAAGAAGAATGAACTGCACTCTACATTTTTCTGCCAGATATTCAGAGACCTCTTATTTCATAAATTCCTGCTCCTTGCTACAAACGGGCAGAAAAGGTACATGCAGGAAAAGCTCATTCCAGCTTTGCTAAACAGCTGTGCAGATGTGGTGATATGAAAAGGTCCATTTCCCCAAACTTATCTACTTTCCTTTGTCCTTTGCTATTATACTACTACACACAGCACTGACAATCACTGCATTAGACAAGCCCCAAGGTGCCAGAAGGGTGCTCGCCTGTCCAACAATCTACTATGTTGGCAAGCCCAGTGAAAACTGTGAAAAGCCTGGACTCGCTACCTTAAATACCTGTTCTGGAAAGCGGGTGGCAGGGGCATAGAAAAACGCCTGCTTGGGTTTTCCAAGCAGAGAGTTAAAGTTCTCATTTGTCTTACCCACAGTATTTGAAGTTTTCTTGATTTTCTTATCTCCCGTCATTGTCGACTTCTTAGCCTTTTCTTTTTTACCTACATAAAATATCCAAACCCAAGTCAGTCAGTAGAAATGCTTATTTCTTAACTCTTACATTAAGTAAGATTATAAAAGAGTATAAAAATACATACAAAAGTAGTTTAACCTGCAAAAATTCAACAGATTAGACAAAAAGAATCCAAAAACCTAAAACTTAAGTTAATTCCAACAAAATACTAAATTAAAGCCATGAAGTAGAGTATCTTTTGTGAATTTAGGATTGTGCTGAGAAAACCTTGCTCCTGAAAAAGAGTTTGTGTTTTATGTCTCATAAATGATTGTAAACAATTCACAGCTTACATCTGTGAGACAGCTCTGAAACACAGTTACATGAATCTTAATTCCATTCTGGAAACTATATTCAAAGGTGACAAATGACTCAACCAATACATCTTTAAAAAGCACAATTTCCCACCAAAATAATGTCTGGTCCCTAACGTTACTCAGAAGAAATGCTCAGTGAAAGCAAATAATGTAAGCAACAAAAAATTATATGGCTGTTATTTCCAATGTTTTGATAATATCATTATTTTTTTTAAATTTCATTAGCTTTTGATGTATTTACTGCAGTTTATCCTGTTCTCATTTAAATAACTACCAAAAAAAAAAAAAACAATGTTCTTCTCTAATAGCATGATATACAAGTTCTTCTGCCAGACCAAGTAATAAGTACTGAAATAATTTCTATCAGGATCAACAGAAGACCAGAGCAGAAATTTAAAGGCATTTGGAACGTACAAGGAACATAAGACACTGAGAAGCACTCACAGTTATCTGTGAAAAAGAATATTAAATACATTATACATTAGGCTTAAAGCCATCTTGAAGAATTACACTTATTTCATGGAGCCGAGAGTTCCAACAGACAGGCAAACATTTAAAATTATGGAGTAGAAGCACAGATCAAGGTGGGGGTTCTTTACTGAAACTTAAGGGTTGTCTTCTGTGAGGTTTTTTTCATAGAAATATAGGGGTGCGTGAAAAGGAAGACACCTGAAATTATGAACTAGACATTTTCTTGTAGCTCTCTGAACTTGCTTTCAGCCACTATTATGAAAAACACTTACATAAGAACAAAGAAATGGGAACAAAGAGGCAAGGGAATAACAGAATGTCCTGGTTTCAGCTGAGAGAGAGTTAATTGTCTTTCCAGTGGTTGCATTTTCAGATTTGGTATGAAAGGAATGTGAATAATGCATATCGGTTAAGTTGTTGCTAAGTGATGTTTATACTAGTCAAGGACTTTTTTCAGCTTCCCATAGAGCTGAGGATCATAGACAAAATGACCAATGGAATATTCCATACCATATATGTCATGCTCGGTATATAAATGGGGGTTGGCCAGCTGAGGAGCGGGGATGGAAATCCTCAATCTCTGCTCAGGTCAGGCTGAGCAATGAGAGTGACTTGTGCCTTGTATATTGTTTTACCATTATTATTATCTTCCTTTTTCCATTATTGTTCTATTAATCTGTCTTTATCTCAATCAAAAAATTTTTATTTCCTCCCTTTCCCCTCTTTTTCTCCCTACCCTTGTGCGGCAGGGGGGAAGGCAGGCAGAGAGCAGTGAGCAAGGAGTTGCTGACAGCAACCCCTAGTTGCTGACTGGGGTTAAACCAGGACACAGAGGTATCATCAGACACAAGGTAACCAAACCTTACCTGTTACAGATTTAGTTGTCTTAATGGTTGTGTTCTGATCTTTTCTGGTATGAGGAAAAAATAAAAAAAAAATCAGTTTTAAAGACAATTAATGAATAGTGAATATTAAAACAGCTAAAAAAGCTCTAAAACAATGAAACACAATAAACCAAACCGGTATGAACTCATTTGGTTTCCAGTCATTATAACTAACAGTAAATGCATGTAATGGTAACACTTACTTTGTACTTCGTACAACTTTTTTAATACTCTGAGCCCGTTTTTTAATATTCATTTTGGCCTGGAATGAACAGAGAGAAGAACTTTTTACTACATCATTTAAACTTTATTTATAAATGTATATATAGACACATATAAAGATATTATTAATAATTATTAATAGTAATAAAGTACATAGATATAAATATAAGTTGTATCTTTCACTGCTTATTAAACTGATACCATCCACAAATATCAAATTTAACAAGAAAAATGGAAAAGTGGCATTATGAAGTGCACATTGATTTTAGACTGCCATTTATGAAATTAAAAATATATTAAAACTACTTAATCTGTTTTTCTAGAGAACACCAAATTTTGGAGCAAAATCCCAAGCTACACACACAAAGTATCATGTGTTTTACCAGAGGCTGCTTACCTGGCCAGGAGACACTTTTGGCTTTTCTGCTACACTAATTTTCACCCGTTTTCCATTTACCAGCACCGGCACAGTTTCACCATATTTCACAGCTGCTATTACGGCTTCTTTGAAATTCATTTCCAAGAAGGCCTAAAATAAATACTACTTTGACTCTTTGTTTATATTACAGACACAAGATACAATTCACTGCAATTTTTCCTTAGCAAATCTGCATGTACTTCTCTAAGTTCATGTGGAGCTTGATTAAAAAGTCTGCATTTCAGTATTATATACAAAAAGCATCTCACTTCCTCTAACATTTCAGACTTAGGTAGCAAGCAATACTGAATTTATAAAGTTAACATTCCCAGCTATTCCATGATTACATATGTAATCTTTTATCCTATACGTTCAGCTGAGGATCCAAATATTATAGGTTTTGATTGCTTGACAATTTCTTTTGCATTCTGACACAAATTCTTTTCTATAGGAATACTTACCTCATTTCTAGAGCGAAGTACAAGCAGATCACTAACTTTGCCAAATGGCTGAACAATTTTTTTAATATCTTGATCTGAAAAGCCGTCATCTGGTAAATCAGATATTTGAAGGACTGTCCCACAACTCAGTAATTCTTCTCTCAACAGCTACAAATTGAAAACAAAACCAAAATAAATACATTCTAAGTCAAGTCCAGTAAAAGGAATAAAAAAGAATCTGTAATAAACATTACTTCAAAGTAGACAGACTGCTTAGCTCATACTGGTAGTTCAAGTTATTTGCTTTTTGTCACAAGGACAGAGCCACAGTTTTGGTGTTCTACTACTTTGTCTCAATCTTCAGTTATTAAAGACGTGGCATAGGATTGCCAAGTAACACAATACAACCTTCTTGTTTTTATCAAGTACTATAGATCTACATAATTCCCAGTTGTCTGATCTGTATGGGTAAGGAGCTGAACAATTCCATTATCTTCCTTTCAACACTATTAGCTTTCAACAGCAGCAGGCAATGTTCTCTTTGCCTATCATTTAGAGGCTAAAAACTACCAAGGTCTGCCAAGGATGATTGCATCTACAAGTAAAATACAATCTGGTTTATAGGTGCTGTTTCTAAAAGATCCAAATGATCAGTATGATGGACTAAGACAACACTGGCTTAAGATCCTTCTTACAAGAGTAGTAAATTTCTCTGCCTTATCTTTATTGCTTCACAGGGCAAAATGAACACTTTCTGCCTATCCTTTACTTTTATTTACAAAGTAAGGTCCTCCAAACAGAGCTCATCACTCACAATTTACACAAGCACGTGCCTAGTAGAATGAGGACCCAAATTTAATGGACATTTCTTTCTGCTGTTTGAAAGCACTGCAGAGGTTTTTCTTCACATCTGTTAAGAAACCCTTGCTGTGTTAATCACCACACTTACTTGCAGCCAGCAAATCTTTGCATTAAGATGGCATAGAATCAGCAAACAGAATGGTTACTCTTTCCACAAGTGACTCCCCTGAAATGAGATACTAACCAAATTCTTAAAATCACAGAAAACAACATTAAGACACTCACCCTATTATAAGGAGCAGGACAAGGTCCACTGGCTCCTGTGGATAAGTCTTCCTCATCCTCTTCCCCTTCTTTGCTTTGGAGTAAATCATCAGTTTCAGGAGATGAAGAACTGGACCCAGGCAAAGAAGGTACGTCTTTCTTCGAAGCCTTTGTAGAAATACTTGTTTTCAGTGGCTTCTTCATATTTCCAGGCATCTTCCCTAAGGGTCCATGAGAGTGTGGTGATTTTCCTGATCCCGAAGATCCTTGCCCAGCTGCTCGAACTGATTTATGTTTATTGAACTCTGCTACAAAGCCAGGTCCCAAACTTTTCACTACTGCCTCCAGAGCTGCCTTTCTGTCTGTGAGGGGAAAACAAACTGGGGTTTGTTTGTTTGTGTTTAAAAGAAAACTTATGTATACTGCTGCTCAGTTTTCTACAGTTTCAGTTTCACCACCCACTCCTGATTCAATCTTGAGACTCGCTGAAGTTAGAGAACCTTAATCACACTCTAGCAGAGATGGTCTATAAATAATAATAAACCTCTGTACTATTTTCACTGTGCTGTTGTGTAACTTGACATTTTCAGTTAGACTGACAGTGATGATTCTGGCAATGACATCTACAAAAATCCTAACGGTTGGAGCAGAAGAACGATTGTTTAATTTTGTATGTCAGGGAATGTGAGAAAAGAAAAGAAGACTTTGATGCTCCTCTCACATACTGATGCACAGCAGTACTTACTATCTTGACGCCTTCTGCTAAATTCTGTATTCTTCTCTGTCTTGTTCCTTGTCCTACAGACTGTTCTTTTAAATTATTCTTTAACGATCTGATACAACATTAATTTCCTGTATGCTTTCTTTCTGTGGAAAATTTATATTTTGGTTACTAATTGCTTCTTCCCCTCATTCTTCTACATTAAAATGGCTTGCATTTTACCCTTAAGAAGATCTCTTTGAAACTGCCTGTCCCTCCACAATTTTTCACCTAGACTTCTTTCCCTCAAGAGCTCTTAATTTTCTGAAAGCATACAAACAACACAGCCACAGTACACAGATCAAAGAAAAAAACAGAATCAACCTTTTAAAATACCTCTATTTTTTTCTCTTCAGAATTTAAAAAGAAAGAAAAACTCCGAACAAACAGGTATTTCAGCCAGAGATTGAGCTCAAAATGAACTACGTGGAATTGACCAACTTTACACAAAACTTCCTAGAACTGCAAACTGGAGGAAGTAAGCTGAACAGAGAGTCACAAAGTGGTGCAATGAACTTAACTGTTACAAAAGTTGTTTAATCTGAAGTCTTTCATGTACCACACTCTTACCTCAACAAAATTATTTCAGAACACTATGCTTTCCTTGTAAATTGCAGATCCATTACATGCAATTTCTGAGCCTTGCCTTTTCTTTCTCTTCATCTATGCTGCCTTTGCAGAACTACTTTTTTTATGCTGAATGAAGAGCCACCTTCAAGTAATTTTCAATTCTTGACTATCTTTACTGTCTTAAAAACTGAGGACACTTGGAATAGACACTTGTTCAGAAATTATTTGATATGATTAACCAATTTCCAATACTATGTAAGAAAGTCTTCAGACGTTTTAGAACGCCCATTTTCTTCTAAGCATACTTCTCACAAAGCAACAGCAAAAGGTAAAGTTGTTTTTCTTAAAAACAGAATTTTGCTATGAAAAATGCCTAGGTGATACCTGGACAGATAAGCCTCTTGAAATCAACTCAGTTTTCCTGAAATTAAAGGAAGTTTCAATTTGGTAGTTTGTATTCACCCTTTACCTTGAGATCGGGTTGACCTCCTTGATGACCAGTCATTACTGGGAGACCTCTGAGGTCGTGGACCAGTTCTCAGCGGATTCCTCGATCGCTGTGGTGACCTTGACCTGTGTCTGGGGCTAAGTCGTCGCATTTGCCGTGGGCTTCGACTTCTTGGCCTTGTTGGCCTGAAGCGGCCTGGGCTTCTGGATCTCGATCGTGATCGGCGAAGAACATAACCAGAGCCTCCGACCCTCGAACGTCTAGGACTGGGACTGGCAGAGTTGGAACGACGCTTTGGAGTTTGGTTTTCTTTTCTGTCACCAGCATTTCTAATGGAATAAAGGCACATAATGAGTTTTGACAGGGCAGAAAAGAATAATTAACCTGAGTCTGTTGAAACAGACTTTCCACCAAAAAAAAAAATCAAAATTCACGAAGTTTAGTGTCTAATTTTTTAACACACTTTACATACTGGTAACATGCTATAGGAATTAAGGATAAGTAGACAGAACTGAAAAGAAGCAAGTAGGAGATAAAATCCTGCGTGGAACAAGAGAAAGCTGGAAAGAAAACTGAAGTTATACGCTGCAGTGCTATGAAAAAAATAATAGGAATAGGAAAAAGGATATATGAAATAGTAATGAATTAAGATGCTTTCCTTGCTTCTTTCAAATTTAGTTTGGAAGTAAGCAACCTTGAGAAATTATGTTTGTAAGACTGACTTGAGACTGAAAGAGAGGTTTGAGAGGATTACATAAATATACATTCACTGCATATTTATTCTACCTAGAGATGTCACGTTGATGAAGAACATGGAAAGAAGTAACAGTGAAGAAATCCATGAGAGAATAGTCCCTCTTAGAGACACGGAAATTAGTCAGCATAGGAAAACCCTGACAAGACAGATCACAGGAGTAAAAGGGAAAACCTGGAAAATGCACTGATTATATGCTTGAATATCCAGAACATTTTTTGATGAGCTTGTTAGGTGTCAGGCCAGTGTGTTACAGCCAAACACTTGTCCAATATTTTAGCCCATACCGAATTCTTTGATGCCAAAGACACATTGTACCGGTACTCAAAACTGAGTACAGCAGACACAGCACCCTTGAGATCTGAAACTGGAAGAAGCCACTGCTGTAGCATATCGTTAAGCTTAGTCTAGTAGCAAAGTTAAAAGAAACACAGGGAAAAAACTGACATGGCATATATGCCCAATATGACTAGGCTTACTGGGAAGACTATATGCTGGACAACTAAAATACACAAGTCTGTTAACACAACATGGAACAGAAATTCACATTTCAACTGAAAAGTGTTTACATTTCTTAGAGGTAATCTAGAGAATCAGTGCTTAATGAATCACTGCATCAAGCCCTATTATTACTGCTTAAGACTTCAAATAGACAAAGTTCCTCTGAGATGAAATAGGTTAAGGAGAGAGAAGTGACAACTGGCAGACAGGAGATGACAAGCAACTGAGGCAGCTGCTGCCCAACCTTTATGGCCAGCAGCTAGATGAGGACAGCTAAACAACCCCCCTGAGGTCTCCTAAATGATGTTCCACCCCACTTCACATAGCAACATCTCACAGTGTTACCTAATTATCAAGTTTCAAACATCATTAAAAATCCATATAAATCCCATTACTCCTGTGCCCAATAAAAATATGTAAGTGTATTAACAAACCACCACAATTTATAAAAAGCAAACACTGTGAAGTGATTTACCAGAGCAGTAAGAGTACATAGCAAGCTCATCGACCTTGCCCTGGGACTGCACCCAGCAGCTCTGAACATCTGTGTTCACTGAGAGCCTACAGCTGCATTCTAACTCTTCCAGTTGGAGACATGCTGTCATCAGGAACGATTTAAGAAAGTGCCACCCTAAAAAACAACTATTGTGAGTGAAACGATCCCTCACTCACAGAAAGTGCTATTAAACACCTTCTGCAATTTATTAGGGTCCTCCAGCTAAGACCAATTTCCTTTGCCTGGGTTGCGTGTAGCATCAGCAGCAATGGACAGCAATTTCAGTTTGAGGTTTTAAAATACAATTACTCTCTTCATGAAAGTTTCAAAAGTAGATTTGTTTCATTTCTCTCTTTAAAGTGTAATTTCTCCTTACTTATTAAGATCGAGAGACCTCAGATGCACTCTGCAAATTAACCTGACCTACATATTAAGCTTTTTAATACTTCCCAGGAAGCATGTCAAACTAATTAACAGAAAGTCACAGGAAAATTTAGCAGAAATTAAAGTAATATCATTCCTATTTTATGCAAATTGAATTATGTACGAATGTTGAACCAGTAAAATAATCCAATCTTGCTGAGATTCAAGCAGAATTAATCCACAGGGTGTGTTTAAAAAAAATTAAATAGCATAATTTTAAAGGACAGAACATGAGTTCATGAATTCCAGTGTTTTTTCAACTGGTGATCACGTAGTTTCCCAAGGGATCTACAGACTGAAGAAACTGTGAAATAAGAGCTAACACTAACACGCCTATTGTCAAACAGGTTTCAAGTTGCAAACAAGAGCAGCTTAACTGGAAAAAAAGATTAAGTATAAAAGTCAGAAATCACAGTTTAATCAATGATCTAACACTGGTCACAGTATAGCTTAGTTACTACTGTATCACATCCAATAACTGAAGACAAACTGAAGCAGACTTAGAAGGTTCAAGGGGAGACTGCTCGTAATATCAATCTTCAGACTTTTCTACAGACTTTCCTCTCATCCTTGTAAAAGAATGTTAGATACTACGCCACTTATAATACTAAACGAACTGAGGACAAAAACCACAAAAGCACCCCACGCAATTTTATAAAGAAAATATGACACTACTAATAGAGTTTGCCAGTGAGCAAAAGAGCAAAATTAATTGCATTAATTAACACGTTTATAATAGCAACAAATTAAAAACAACCTGTAATCAAAAAGCAGTTACCTCTTTGAGGAATGAGACTCAGGGTTCCAATCAGGGTATCTGTTAAATATTAAAAATACGACCATCAGTGAAAAAGCTAAATTTGCCATCTGAACACAATTTTCACTTACATGCAGTAGCTTTTACAGATAAAACGTTCCCATTCAGGACTCCAGAAGCACCAAGTGTCAATTCATCTTTCACCCTAATGGTCTAACGCCAACTTAGAACAGTGCTCAGATACCAACAATCCTCATTAAAGAAATCCAACGAGTACATTTTGCAGACTACGTGCATGCATAGAAAACACTTTTTACACTAAGTGAACTTTTAAACAGATTCCTTACTGTTGGCGTAACTGTCGGCAGCTTTCAATGTGAGAAGGAGTGTTCTGATGCAGAATCCAGTCCTAATTGGAGAAAAGACATCCAGAAAAGTTTGATTAGCATGTAAAATGTTAGCACTTGACCACAATTTCTAGTCACGTGTTGTCATATTTTACCATCCATCCAATTTTACCTAACAAATGATCTTATGTCAAGAGCTCACTTAAAATTTTTCTCACTTATTTCTCACTTAAAATTTTTACTCTTTATGCAAAAGATGAAAATACTTAATGACTATCCAAGGCTCTTAAAGGACACAAAGAATCTAAGCGGAAGTTGAACAAAATGCATCATGTTAAATGAATCTTGTTACTTCCAGCAACACACTGGGTTGTTGTCACCACACTTCTAATGCAAAAGGTTGATCCAATAGCCAGCTATATTGAAAGAGAGAAAACTATTAGTAATCTTCACAGATTGTCAGACTGATGAACACATACGCAGCATATTAAGCTGAATACATCAGAGATCCCGACACAACATGGTATCTTTAAGTCAAATATCATTTCTACAGAGGCATGACTTTTTCATGCCTTAAGCTCAAGAACATTCACTCCTAATAATGTTACAACTAAAGGTCAGTCAAAAAGTCTGATGACATTTTTCGCACATGCATTTGTTTTTTTATATTAAGAAAACAAAAAACATTAACAAAAGTTTTACTTGGGAATAACTGATAAGTTAAGCATGAGACAAATCCAAAGTACAATTCAAGCCTGCAATCTTGAAAAATACTTAAGACAGGTTTAACTGTAAACACAGAATCAGTCCTCAGCGTGGGAATCTATGCCTGAAGACTTTATTCCAGTATTACTATTATGAAAGTAGACCGACCTGCTAGTGAAAACAATTGCTGTAGTCAGTTTCCTATTGAGACCATATAGTATGGTCTGAAGCTGTAAGGTATCATATGTCATCAACAATAATTATTAAGCATCCATAATAAAAACAACTTCTAGCTGCTTTAATATTTTAAAAAAGAAAATAATAGCTGAATAATGCAACTGACAGGCAAGGGTTCATTAACCCATTTGCAGTTGTGACACTACATATTACTTTTTCTAAGCACATGCTGGTTTATAACAAAAGATTATAAAATGCATAGTTGGCAGTATCAAACCCTCTTGTTTATTGACAAAAATGCTGAACACGCTGGTTAAAAGAAAAGCTCGTGATGGTTTACTCAAAGCCTTTGAGGTGGAAGAATTAATGTGACCAGGGCACAGTTAGTTTTGTGCATTTTGGCAACACAGAGAACCTGGTAAAAACAGCTGTTCCAAGCACTTATACTATCAGCCTATCAACACTAAAATTTTAGTGCTACAAGACAGCTACCCAAACTATTTATACTCCACATATAAAAACCACGGGTTTTAAAGAAATTAAAATACATTTTAAGCACAAGACTTAACTATTAATTTCCTGAAGAAACAGACATACTGGTTAACCAATCTCAGAAAGCTACCGAAAGATTTTACTAGATGGGTTCTTAAAAACATTCTAACTCTTTGAACAAAATCCGAAAAATATTACTCAAAAGACCCTTTGCGTTAGTCTCAGTAGTTGAACCAAAGCATATTAGGAGCTGAAGAGCAGACTGACAAAACAACTTGCAGCTGTAGAACTGCATACACAGTGAATACAGAGCACGCACACAAGAGCAAGCAATTCACTGTTACGCACTCTTTTCCTAATGGCATGCCATTACTAAGCAATCCCCTTCTTAAGGATGCTATTTTTCTGGAGTCTTCAAGTTAGACAGGAAAAAGAAAAACTATTACTCAAGGGCTAAACCAAATTAGCTCATGGAAATGAAAGGAAACTGGGCTTCAAGTAACCCACTTCCGTGGTCCCAAATGAAGAGAGTGCGCACAGAGTGGCCACAAGGGCCAAGGGAGGCCATTTTGCTTCCAAGTGTCTTTAGCTACTAGTCCAATAAGCATTAACAAGACTGGCAGGCCTACAAAGAGATATTCTCCTCCCTAACAAACACAACATTCTTCTCCTCTTCAAGTCTTCATTATGCCAGTACCCTCTTGCATTCCACAGAATTACAGGAGTCTCAATTTATGCATATTCCTCCTCTTGGATTAATTTCTTTCCCTTCTCAGTCTTCAGAGATATTCCACTCCCCCAGCTAAATCTGTCCCTAAAAACAGATCCTTCCCCCACAAAGGACAGGATCCTTTCACAGTGCAAGCTCCATCCCCTCCTGGTAAGAGTAAGAACTTGCAGACAGTTTCTTACAGCAGGAGTGATGCTGCTCCACAATCCGACACCTCCAGGTACGAGCACCTTGATCCCGGCATTACCTAATACTGTGCAAGTGGCAAATCTCCTGTTACTTGTGGGCCACCACCAAAAGGGTCCCGAAGAGGCAGATGCCTCCAGTCTCCAAACTTGCCTCTTCTGCCGATAGTAATATAATGATAGTACACAGGGGTAGTACCTGCACTTGTTCGTGCTGGCTTCAGAGCAAGGTATTATGTAGAAAAACTAGAAGTAAAATAGAGTAGACCCATATTTTGTCTCCTTACTTCAGCAAAGGAATCATTAGTGCAATTCTCTGTGGAAAACAATGACACCCCATGACTTCACCAATTTAAAGTCCAAGAAGACATCACCCTCACTTTAAATCTATTTAAGCTAGAAAACAAAAATTGTCATTCACAGTAAGTATGATCCCTCATGCTGGCAATACTGCAAACCTACTTTGTTCCAAAAGTGACGTGTTTAAAGACAGAGAAATCACACTTTATTATTCCAATACATCCACCATTTCAAATTCAAAATGAAACTGCTCTGTGAAATATTCATAACATGTTTTGGTATGTTAGAGGCTTTGTAAATACATTTTAAAGAGAACAACTCTGAGGGGAGATTACAACTAACCAAGTGCAAAACTGGGCCCTCTTCCATGAAAAAACATTGCAGGACACAAATGCACAAGTTTTTGAGAACACCTTCTAGATCAACAAGTCACCTTAGCATCAATTAGTTTTCCAAATACATTATTTAAAGCTCAAAAAGCCCACCTTTCTTGAGTATACCTTTTCTTATAACACAGTATTATGTACAGCCATCCCGGACAATGCCCCAAAAACCTCCCTAACACAAGATAAAAGTATGGACAAATCTTGCACATTTCTGATGCTGCTTCAAGAATAGCTAGCTTTCAAGTCCATGGTAATCATCATTTACCACAAACCCACAATATTTCAGAAAGCTAAATAGTCTGTCAGAGAATTGACACCTGACTGAAGGAGCACAGATAGCCATGCATGAAGTTGTACTGTTGATTCAAATGGCAGGACGTCTCCAGTTCACCTCTGAACAAATATCTCAGCAAGACCCAACTGAAGCAACTGGAAGCATCGTCAAATACTCGAGGCTTGCTAAAGATCCTGTGAACAGCTTCGATAGCACAAGAAATGCTGAAGAAAGTCTTTCCCAAGTCTACTGGATGAAACAGCTAAAGTATTCTTCACATTCAGCCCTCGACTGTAGGCAGTTCATCACACAGCTGCTGACCTGCCACATATCACTGCACAGGAGGATTAGCCATACACCTCACAAAAAAGTTCCAAAGCTTGAAAAAATACATATTTTTTATGTACAGATCTATAATAGTTATGCCATGCACATGGGTGATATTTTAACTTTTGACTTCTGAAGAGTGTATTAGCAAAAAAAAACCACCTTCAAATATATATAAATAGTTCTGTAGAAGAGGCGTTTAGGATTCTTTTCAGATTACAAAAGAACTAGAAAATACATTTACTTGCTTAGCTGTACGATGCTCAAAACATAACTCTGTATTTTGGCACACTGCAGACATCTCAAGGCCATCTTCAGCTTTGATTTCATCACATCTCATTAATTAAGAAAGTTAGATACTTAAAAAGAAAGACCTATGGGGAGAACTGATTGGATGCTTACGGGAACAGCAGAATGAACTTTTACTCAAGTGAGAACACATCCAATGTCTCACTGAGTTTATGGGAGAGCCAAGCTGAAAGAACAAGGGGGATACAGTTCAGACGATGCAAAGATGAAGCTTTATCCACTAACAGTTACTGTAGTTTCAGCAGCAGGGTGACTCTCTAGGAGCAGGAGTGGGGTCTCACATCCAGCCATAATCCTGCCATTTTAATAAACTACTGCCAGGTAACACACTTCAGTTCTCTTCTGATGGGCAATGCAGCTTCTGCTTCAACCTTGGCAAGAAAATGGATCCTAGAGGAGTTTGTACGTCAGTACAAGACTGGATTAAAAGAATCTACAAAAAAAAACCAACCCAGCTCATAACCATGAATAATATGAACTTGACATCCATCATTTTAACATCACTGAAACTTTAGTTTTCAGATATCCAGTATCTTCAAGCATTGGATAAAGAGAAGGTTTTCTTCATTTGATATCTTTCATCATCTTCATCCATTCTTGTTTCACATTATCCACCTTGCCTGCCTACTTTCTTTCCAATTTGCCACATCACAAAGACATCTGTTTATAACACAGCGCTCTTAAACTGCTTTGTTACAACTTGCTAGTACATACCAGAAATCATCATGTCTAATCACTCTGACCTAAAAACAGCTCTAAAGATCCAGTTCATCTACAGGTGTGCTGGGGAGACTAAAGGTCCATCTAGCTTACCTAGCACCTCTTCTCCCATGGAATGCAATAGGGGATGGCTAGGTAGGTAAATAACAAGGCAGAGACACCTCCAGCCATCTGCTTGTTGAGGACATCTCGAGCCATCAGAGGGGTCTTCGCAAAGCCACCAAAGGATTTTCTTCCATGAACTTGTTCAGTTATTTTTCAACTAAGATTTCACAACATTGTGGCAAACAATATCTACGCTTTGCGTGAAACAACCATTTCCTAGAGCAAGTCATACCATACATGACTATCAAGTTCTACTGTATCATTTCCTCATCGCTCCTCTTTCAGTTTGAACGTGCTCTTTCATATGCTTCCTCTTTAATGACTGAAAAACGAAACATCTAGGTCATCTTGAATCATGCAAGTGAGACAAAGACAACATTATGTGCAAAACTGAACTGTAGAACTCAAAGTAAGAGGAATTCTTCATTCTTTAGAATTTACAAATACACGAGACTGACATTTCTTAACAAAAACTTTATTTTTTGCAGTAAAAAAAACCCCGACACCTAACTATTTTGGTTATTTTGCAACACTGTTGTCTAAACATGGCTTGCCCCATGAGGTCTCAAAAGTCTGAATAGCCTACACAGCAGCAGGTGTACATGAAGAAAAAAATACTATTCAAAATAAAGTTAATATATGCCAGAGCTCTAGAAGCAGTCATGACAGGGGAAAGGTTGCATAGTTGCAGTCAGATCAGAATGTCTGGAGAACACATGCTACCCCATAGTCTCTTTAGGATAAGTAGTTATAACATCTGAACTCCTCAGAAAACTTTACAGCTGATTTCTCAAGAAGTATTTTTCGTAAAAGCATTTGCTTAATTTTAGAAAGCAACAGTAAGCAAGCAATTGAATAATGCGCATTTAAACAGATGACATTTTTCCAAAGTGCTTCATCCATTTATTAACACAAACCCACATGTGTTGCCTTTGTCAATTTTACACATTTTCATTTTAAATCAAACTTCCCTTTAAGTTTTCAAGTCTGCCCAAACAGCTGCACTTCTCCCTGACTTTCAGTACTTCCAGTGAAAAAGAACTTGAGAATTTATTTTTATTCTGAAGCTCCTAATGCAGCTGTCACCATCTTCACTATTCAATCGCTTTTTTAATACACAGCACAAATAGGGCCTAGCAATCTTGCATGATTTTGCCAAATTGCAAAAAAGCACTTCCCCACAGGCTTTCCACAGGTTTGTTGAAGACTATTTAAAATTTAAACACGTGAAACTGATAATGAATTATTCAATTTTTTTAAATTATGTTCTCCTGTATTTTTGACATGTCAAACCTAGGTCTTTCAAGAAAAATGCACAGCTTTCAGAATCCTTTTCTCTCTCCCAGTATTCACCAGTTCCTTCCTTTTCTTCCTTCAAGAGCTGAAACTGTTATGTGTTTCATAGCTGAAAGCTCAGTCAGATGAATGAAAGCATTTTGTTGTCCCTCAGAGTTAGGCTTCAGTTTCTGGAACAGTCAATGTCACATAGACCACATTTGGAAGATTAAATTTTTGCAGATAAATAGGCTGCTTTGTTTTAATGCAGACTTTGCGGAAGGGGACTGAATACATGAACATCTACCCTACTGAGACTCTGCATACAATTTTTGCACATAATTTAGACACCCAGATGATGTTAGTATTTCACTCCACTGATAAAGTGTTTGTTTCGTCATTTGAAACGCACTGTAGAAGACAAATAATTTTTAATTTAAAAAAAAAAATCAACATGTATTGCAAGTTTGAAATGCAATTTGAAACAGAACACACTGCGCAGCAGTTACAATAATTTACTAGCACTATTTCTAGCATTTTCAAATTTGCATGTGAGCACTCAGACTGGCGAACAGCATCACAATTCATTTAATGCACAGTAAAAAATTAGTTCATAAAACAGTGCAACAGGTAAGATGCCGAGTGCAAGTTTATGCAATAATCTTTGAAAGACACTCACCTTCATACGAGTGCATTCAATGTTACACAGAGAACACATATGTGGAAATATTCTTGGAGATGTAGCATAGTAGTCATTCATCATTGACGGAGTGGGCAATCTTTTTATCTTCTGGGTATCAGACTGCAGAAATGCGGGAAGCCACGATGCTTTCACAATACCAAAAGGAGATCTAACTGGCCCCTCAGCCTGTGTCTGTACAGGCTTCTGTCCTGATCCTGAGCCACTCTGGGCATTAGAAGATTGGCTTGTCCCAGACTCATGCTGAATTCGGTCCTGCTGACTTAAAACTGCAAGAAGTTCAGCTGAAAAGGGTGGATGGTTTATTGGTGGCATCACATGCTGGGTCACAGACTGCTGGACAAGAGGCGGCATGGCAGGTGGCATCATGGGCTGTGTCAAGGGTGGCATTATAGGTGGCATCATGGGTAGCATGACAGGCGGTACTGCAGGCTGGGAAACGGATTTCACCACAGGGAGTCCAGGGGGTGTTGCACACAATCCAGACACCTTTCCTGGAGTCTCAGCTGGAAAAAATGATCGAGTATTTGATGATTCATTCTGGAACCCCGTTGGTTTTATTAAATCTTCAACTGGAAACACTGGATTACAGGTCACGCTAGACGGTGGGACACCCATTGATATATTCTGCTCCCGCTGGAAGTCTTCCCTGTTCTCTCCGCTCGATGCTTCAGGATTATAGACACGTGTTTCGAGAGGTTCTTCGGTCAGCACTTCAGGATTATAAGGACGCACTTCAAGAGGATCTTCAGTGTAACCGTATTTGCTCGCGTGTCCATAATCAATCACTTTACTCTTGACTGCTGCACCACTCGTACCACCAACCGTTTCTTCTGCTCTGCTCTGAGAATGTAAACCAGATAAAGAATGACCCATCTTACGAATCCGTATTTCTCTCAAGATTAGCGGCATGTTTTCAGGAGTTAACTGATCATCTGGATATCGACTGAGTTCCTCCAAATCTTCATTAGACAGCCCGAAACTCGCTAAAATACTGGAAGCGCTTTCTGGTGTGTAGCGGTTCTGAGCATTTGAATTCTGCTCTGTGATCCGTGCCGAGGTAGATGGCTTTTGCCCAGTTGTCCCAGCAGAGCATGGGCTATTATCCCAGTGACTTGTGCGCGGTTCTCCCTTCTGCTCCTGGTGTATGTTCGTCTTTGCTTTTACCTGCCTTGGATCAGCCCTGTGCAGAGTTACCCGAACATTTATCCTCTGTGAACCCGTCCACTGAAACGTTTCCTGTCCCGAAAATCTTTGTGACATTCCTTGAGGTGTTCCAGGCGCAGGTTTTCTCTGAAGACCTGCTGCACCTCCTCCCCTAAAGGATCCTGGAGGCTTTGTGCCAGATGGATTAGGTCCTCTCGGCCTCTGAGGTAAAGTTCCTCTAGGGCTAAACATTGTGCTTTTCAGAAATGCTTGATTTAACCAAGCATAAGGAGGTGCAGAACTGTTGGTAGCAACTGAGGTCAATTGCTGAAGAGCCAACTGTGTCTTAATTTGTGCAAGCTGTAAAGGAGGAGGGCCCAACAGAAGTGGGCTTGCAATGCCAAGGTTCAAGGAATTCACAAGTGGTGCGAAACTTTCCAAGAATAACACAAAGCTGAAAGTTAAAAGACAAGTATTAGATTATTTTATCTTTTCACCTACTTTACACAGTGGATTCTATAACCGGTGAGAAAAACAAGTGAAGTCACAAAACAGTACTTTGATGACAGTTTAAATGGTATTTTGGAATTTGAAATTCTGTTGAACAAAAGTATTTTCTTCCACTGCATAAAATCTTAATATGCAGTGAACAGGTAACAGAAAATTAAGGAAATGAGCTTTACCCAACAAGTTCAACGTCACAGACAACATACCTACTGATAACACACTTTCAACAGTATTTTCTAAAACTTGATGTTTCAATTCTTAAGACAACATAGTTTGGACTTATTTACAATTAGAATTATTTTATGAGCAATAAGCCAAAGTATTAAAACTCTCTCCTAATGTTTATGAGGTATGAATTGTAAGTGAGAACTTTATGTAGAGAATTCAAAACAGTAACAAGTTGGATGTCAAGTCACCGTGGAATTAATCTGAAGACAGCAGAAGTTTTCAGGAGGGTCACGCCCATGGTCACTCTCATGAGTAAACTACTATACCCTGAAAGTATTCAAAGGGTGTGACAATATTTGAATTTTGTGGTTCGAAAATTTCCATTTCCCAGATTTTAAAGGCAAGATCTTATATTGAAACAACTTTAAAAAGAAAGGTGTAAAATCATATAGAAACTGAAACCATCTACATACAAGCATAAAAAAAAAAATAAGCAAAATGGCAATGGAAACTGCCACCTTTTATTTGAGCTGAAACCACTGAGAATTCATTCCTGTACGGCAGTAAAAGAATGTACAAATACAGGTAGAATAAGACAAAGCGATGCTCACACTAACAAAAAATGAAATGCCACAGACTTTTGGAAATATGTTCTTGTAGCATACTCAAAGCAAGGTGCCTCATATGCCCAGCTCTGTCTGCACTCCAGAATTGCAGAATCAGCACAGACAGAAGGATCCCAAGAAGTCCTCACTCCACCCCTTGTCAGTCTGCCGTCTCTCAAAACTGGATAACCTCCTGTTTTCATTCTTCTTGCAGCAGTACATTAGGTCTGATTGAGTTTTATTAGCAGATTTTCACTAAGCATAACTTTAATAGGCCTTGCAGACATTCCTAGCTGTTTCTGAATTTGCATGCTGTATTTCTGCAGTGTTGAGGTTCTTGTCTCACCAACACTAACTCCATCACAGGTTTTGTTTTCAAGTCTCACTTAATTTGACTCCAAACAAAGTTTTTCAAGTAAATGGAGGTGCCTCTCTCATGTTTGTCTGTAAGGACTGAAGTTCTGAAGCTTGACAACCACAACTCAAAAAATAAGTCACAAGCAGCTATAGCTTGGGAGCAGTAAACCCTGTACAAACTGCAGGAGACTCAGATTTTACAGATTAATTCCTGTAACTTGTTACTATGAGTATGTTAAGCATTCTTTTTAAGTTCTCTTGGCAATTATTTAATTGTAACTAAGTACACACTGAAATCAGTCCAAGAAGAAACAGTAGCTACAGAAACATTTATCCTATCTCTTCTCTATTACAAAAACATAGGAAGCCATAATAAAGAGAAGATTCCCACCAGACAGCCATCCCAGAACTCCAGCCCTCCCATCCAGGACTTGTTACCCAATATGCCTCCTGCCTCAACAAATTAAATCAGATTTAAATGGTAACTGCATGTTAGGCCAAGTTCATTTAAGACAGTTTCAAAACAGACTATTAAGCAAACAGCCGCAATGTAATCTCTTGCCTTTCAGTTTTGCTTTTCTCTGGAACTCTCATCACTCGGGGGCAAAAAAACCTCTCAGCACATTAATTTGGAAAGTAGCTGGAAAGAGAACAGCATCAAAGCCACCCATAACAAGAACAAGCATGAATACATTAGTAGAGCACAAGTTAAAAATAAACACGCTGGTTTGCAAACTGAACATTAATTCAGTGGATTGGGAATCTCCCACAGTATCTATTCAGGAGCAAACCAGAATTTCAGTGGGAAGAACTTTTACCACTCAATTGGAGATTTCCAGGCAGTGCAGACCACTCAATCACCAGCACACCGTGACCAGTATGCTCCCACACCAGTATCCTGAGCAAACACCCCAATCGTATGCTTCTACAAACCTCTTCTCAGAGCTGGCACACCAACAGCCCAGTCAGATCTCGGAACCAGCAGGTAGAAAAAGCCAACCAACCTATTGCACGACGAGTCCAGTAGCAGAACGCCACAATGAGACGCCTTCTGTTTCACAACAATTTTTAAAGCCATCGTGCCAGTAAACTCTTAAGGTACACAGTCCTGCTCACCAGGGAATATGGGTATATACTCACTTTATGCCAAAGTGTGCTACTGGAATAATCTATTTGAAAGCAAACCAGATTAAATTTCTTTTGCTTTTTAGTGAATATCCAAAACTAAAATTGAAGATAACTTACACTCACACTTTATTTTAGCAACAGTACTCCAAAATGAAGAAAAAACACCTACCATTTTGGATAGCAAAAACATAACCTTACTGAAGTAGAAGTCAAATCCTGTGTTAAATAGTAACCAGACCATGCCTACAAGTGAATGTACTTTCTCCTAAGCCCTCAAACTTTCTTCAGTGAACAGACTAAAGGTTGTCATGTTATTTTTACCTGATGTTAATTACGCAAAATAGTAAAATAGAGACTTTTCCCAGAATCAACAAACAAAATGGTGCGATCTGTTCAGGACATGCTAATACCGGGCCTGCTAACTTACCCTCCAAAAAAGGTAAAAAACAAACAGCCTCAGGTGCGGATGCTCCTTAACAAAAAGGACCATGAGAGCTACTTTCTCAGCCACTGTGATGTTGGAAGACACACACCAAGGACAGTCTCTTCAGCTAAACAGAAGAGACATGGCACTAGCATTTAAAACTACCTTCCTGGGTCATGAAAACAAAAGAACGGATACTAAGAATTTATCTCTCAAATGAAAACTGTTAGGTTCTCCATCAACATTAATAATTTAACAAATACAAAAGACCGTTTTGTGATTTCTGTGATCAAAAGCCTAGTTCATGAAAGAATTCCAAACAAAAGCATGCGGTAACCTTAAAGCCGAGGTTTTAAAAGACATCTGTATTTGTGCTGTACAGCTCTTAATGACTCTGAAACTATCTGCAGGGAGACACCAATGACTTTACTCAAACCCATAATAATGCAAATATATTTGAGCACATCTAAGACATTAGTTTCCTCACTGCCTGGCCCTGTCTACATCTGAAGTCATAGGAAATAAAGGCAAAACATCTAAACTGCATTGCTCCCCATGGAAGTTGTATGCTCAAATTCTCTTCTGTGTTGCACAGCAGCAAGTGTGCAATGAAGCCTTAATCAGCTGAGTCTCATGACTGACCTTTTCAAAAAGAAATGCTGGAAATGACAGTTGAAAGATAAAGTGATGCCAAGGTTAAGCTAACAATGGTCTGGACATTTAAGGCTAGATTCTCACCTTCCTATTCAAAAGCAGCTTTGTTTGGAGTTTGTCTGTGATCCTCTAGACTGCTTTTTCTGGTGCGGTGACATCCTGACTAGTCGTACAGCAGTGACCATGCGCCCTGCTGATACTTCATTGTAAGCAAATGAAAAATAAGTGGAATTCCCCAAAGACCATTGTGCTTACCTGACTCCTGGAAAAGTTAGTCCTTGAAACTTAAAATTTCAGAGTATCAAAGAAAAGCCAAATTATACCTTTCTTGCTTTCTGTTCAATTTCACCAGTCCATTTTGCCAAGCTTCCCAATACAGATGAATAAATGAAAAGTTCTGGCTACTTGCATACACACTGAAGAGTGTTAACGGCTACTTTTGTTCACATGGTGAGTACAGGATGATCTTGCACCTTCCCGGTGCCAGAATAAGCTTTTACCCTCTCTCCCTATAACCTTCCTCCCTTCCCAGAGGTCCAGCTGCCTGCATTTCAAGGATCCACGGTCCAACTCTGGTGCAGCCCAGCTACACAACCTTGGCCAGGCTGCTGAGATAACTACTAGAGTTGCAGGAAAGAATTCTGATAAAGTCTGTAGAGAGCTAAAAAAAGGCAGGGGGACATGATTACAGGCAAGACGTACAGATGCCATTTGCGGTTGAAGGATTCAATAGTAAAGACATCAACTGAGAATCTTAAAAAAAAAATCCTAAAGGAAAAAAAAAAGGGAGGCGGTGTTGACGGGCGGATGACATCAGTGTATGACAGCAACCGAACAACACTGAGGAGCCCTTTCAGGGAGCAGCAAGGCCCTCTCTTCCAGATGCCCATCTAGTCAGCAAATACCCTTTGGTTGTCCTGCTGGAAGCAGTGAGCATGCTAACGCTTAGACTAGCAGTCTGGTAAATCCTACCAGGCTCAGTACATGTTTAGTAATAAATAATTGTTTTGCATCTTTAAAGTCTCTCTAGCCTACTTGCAGAGTCTCTCTGTGTAAGGCTAAAGCTACCCAACTAAAGTGACCCAGAGAGGGATGTCAACAAAGCTTACCATTCACTAAACCAATCTGGAGGCAAGCCAATAAAAATATGCAGAAAACTCCTGTCTCTTACAGGTACAGAAAGTAACAAAAGCAGTAGGTACTAGCAGATTTGAAGCAAATATGAGATAAAGTTCCACAAGTGGAAAAAGGGAAACACAGCACTGACCAGCAATACTGCTGAGTTCAAGCTCTTAGTGTTCAAGATGAAATAAAAATGGTACCTCTACCTTGAAGCTGTACCGTTTCAGTGGTCCACTGTCTATCAAAAGAAACAATACAAAAGCAATACAAAAATCAATCACAAACAAAACGGGAGGCTTAAGTTACAGGTTTGGCAATGAAACCTCATAAGAACGTGGAAGCTACTTTCTCCAGTCACAAGAGAATGTGCTACCCAATTTGTCTCTATAAATGGTACTGAATTTTCTGGATATGTGCTAATTGCAGAGCTGTCAAGTAAAGATTGCATTTCAATATAATGACACATCAGGAACCCAGGCACACTGCAGACACCAGTACTATGGCTAATCAAATATTCATCCACAACCAACATTTTTAGGCCAGAAAAATGGCAAGCCTGGGAACCCCAGAAGGATCACAGTGTTTGCACTGACAGCAACGTAACTTCAAACGTGCAGAAGGCTGAGGACGGCCATCAGCCAAGCACTCACACACCCCCTCCCCAGCAGGACAGGGAGAGGAAAGTGATAAAGCTCATGGTATGAGATAGAGATGGTATGAAAAGCGAAATGGGGAGAGCCAAGCAAAGGCTACCACTCACCACCTCCCACAGGCAGATCAGTGCCCAGCCAGGCTCCAATTAATAGCCACCTTGGAAGCCAAAATCCTCCTCTTTCTTCCTCCACCCTGCTTACACAGCAGAGCATAACATTACACAGTATGGAAGAACCTTTTGGCCGATTTGGGTCAGCTGTCCCAGCTGTGGCCTCTCCCAGCCTCTTGCCGACACCAGCCTACTCTCAGGAGTGCAGGGGGACAGAGCAGGAAAAAGAAAAAGCCTGGAACATGTTCAAGTACTATCCAGAAGCAGCCAAAACACTGGTGTGAGTCCAACACCGGTTTAGTGAAGACAGTTAACTCCACCCCAGCCAGAGCCAGTACAAAATGATAACTGCTTCACACAATCTGAAGAGTATAGCATAGGTTAGCAGCAAGGCACCAACAGAAGGAAAATAAACTAAAGCAAGCCATGCCCAGAACACCTTGATCTCCTTGGAAGTCCAGCTCAGTAGGACATCAAGCATTAAACTGCATCTAAACCAGACCCCTCCATTCCTGCTGGTCCAACTACATCTGAAGAAGCAACATCAATTCCAGACTTCAAGTATGAGAAATTCAAGTTTGATGTAAGTCAGACTTCTTCCCTAAAAATATCAAATCAACTACACTCATTAGGACAGCTTGAAAAAAAATCAAACCAGAGGTTTTCTTCCTTGCTTTCCCTCAAATCTACAAAATAAACTTATTAAATAGACTACTTCCATTTGAAACAAATATAATTTTATTATGTGCATCCTATTACATGCCTTATCAATACCAAACAAGCACCTCCCAAAAAACAAAATTAACTGGCAGAACAAATTCAAGAACAGGACTGCAGGAATCTGAAGCACTAACTTGTAATTTTTTCCTATATTTTCATCTTTGGCAGTATTGGGGAGAAAAAAAAGAAAGAAGTCCTAGGGCTTGAGCAGGCCACTGTTAAAAGACAGTTAACTAAGATGTTTATCACTGCCTGGCTACAAAAGCAACTATTGAATGCTCACCCTCCTTGCAGTCAGTTTTTGCAACTGAATTCAGTGACAGAGAACAACCATTTCCGACCTTCAAAACTACACAGACAGGTCAGAGCACTCCAATTCAAGCAACTGCCTTTGAGTTCTGCCCCACGGCTAACTCCAGTGAAAACTGGAATTGAGCTCCATGTGTGAGAGTATATGAACCTATTATGTAAACTTGATGCACAAAATAAGCAAGTCAGTGAGCTAAACACAAAATTGACGTTGTTAAGCATTAGTAAGACACTGGCAGAAACCACTACTATTTTAAATATGAAAGCACCTAGAAAAAAGGGAAGCTAAAGTTTCCTAAATGTAAACAAAATACAATATATACTTATGTGGTGGGCTGACCCCAGCCAGCAGCCAAGCACTCACTCAGCCACTTGCTCACTCTCACCACCTCCCCAGG
Source organism: Arenaria interpres (assembly GCA_013399435.1). Classification (NCBI taxonomy): domain Eukaryota; kingdom Metazoa; phylum Chordata; class Aves; order Charadriiformes; family Scolopacidae; genus Arenaria; species Arenaria interpres. The sequence goes on along the minus strand of VXAK01011379.1, from coordinate 14,655 downwards.
AAGAGACAGGAAGAGAATAGGAAGAGCAAAAGCAAGAAAAGCCATGGGTTAAAATAAATACAGTCTAACAGGTCTTTAAACACCGCTCCAGAAGCAGGGAGGAAACAACCACGAGCAAAGCAAAGGCAGTCAGTCACTCGCCTCCTTCCACAGGCAGATGGATGCTCAGAGCCAGGCTCAAAAAACACAGGACCTTGGAAGTCAAAACCACCCTTTTCTTCTTCTTCTACCCCAGTTTTTATTGCCAAGCGGTACACAGTATGGAACAGCTTTTGGCCAATTTGGGTTGGCTGTCCCAGCTGTCTCCCCTCTCAGCCTCTTGCCTACCCCCAGCCTGCTTGCTTGGGGAAGAGAAGCAGGGAAGAAAGCCTTGATGCTGTGCAAGCACTGCCCAGCAACAGCCAAAACACCGGTGCTTACCTACACTGATTTAGCCACACGTCCAAAACACAGCACCACACTCCATCCCAGCAAGAGCCAGTACCACTTAATTCAGTGAAATATTCCCAAACCCTGGAGGTGGTCTCAGGTCTCCCCAGGGTTTTTCTGCCCAAGGCTCCCAGAGAGGCCATGCTCCCTGGTTGCAGTGCAGAGCACGTTCTTCGCAGCTGGTCCTATCTGCCTGGCCCAAGGGCAACCACACCGACTATCTCCTGTTCAAAGGAGTGCTGCAAGGCTCCACTTGAAACACTTCTTCTTTCGAGTTACTCAACAGAGAGGACACACAAGCTGACTGCAACCCAGAACACACATTCTCCAGAAACCTGCAACACCTAGAAAAGCTGCTGCATTTTTTTGTTAGCTGGTGGGGACATGGCTGTTATACTATTGACCATATCCATAGAGATGTCACAACATCCATCCTTCCACTTCAGCCCCAAGAACTGGATCTCTTTTACAGGTCCCTCGTCTCACTTTATTTTGCAGCAAAACCAGCCTTCGGAAGGATATGGATTATTCTTTTCCCTTTTCAAACACTTCCTCCAATGTGTTGCCCAACACAATGATGTTGTCAGTGTATAGTGGGTGTTCAGGGTCTTCACCCTGTTCCAGTGCTGCCTGTATCAGTCCACAGTATCTGCCTGGTCAGAGACAAAGCCACCCTATTCCTGGACAGAGCATTAATTATCTGACTCCTGCTACAGCAGACCAGACGTCCCTTCATCAAGATCAGGAGGAAAGGCGCCCTCAGTCCTTCTACTGCATCTGGGGAATTGCTCGACATCAAACAGAACAGTAATCCTCCTAGATGGATGCTTTTTAGCTGTTTTCCCCCACAATTCACAAATGCACTATCCAGGTCTGAGATGGCACACCACACCACTTCCACACGTGCTCCCCACAGCTGCACAGATGGAATCAGTAGAAATGTGACATGTGCCTGCATGTCCCTTTCCCCTGGCCTGGGAAAGGTTGACTCTATGGCATCCTTCACAGCTGAGACTCCAGCCTGTAGGAGCGAGGAGGAGAGATTCTCTTCGAATCATTGGAGCTGGCAGCACAGTTTCTGCACAGCCAGTGCCTTGATCTCTGGTCGGCCCACCATCACCCAGGAGCTGCTGTACAACACCAGCATGTCCAAAAGTAACCTCTGCCACACAGTCCCTGTGCACTGGATGTTGTCCGGATCTCTGTAAACCTGGCTGCTGTCCATGTCGCTGCAAATCATATCCACTGCTTCCTTCAGATAACAGACAAGGTGGTGCGCTTGCCTCTGTAGTCGACTAGATCATCTTTGAAAGGATACCCCACCTTCAACAAGAGACACCTGCCTTGAGTCTCTGGTTTAGCCACAGTGTCCATTTGTGGACCCTCAGATCCAGGGTCCCTCCAGCTCCTTTGAGGGTGCTGAATGCAGGCCTGGTAAGTGTAGGCCAGGTCCCAGAACTTCATTAGAAGCAGCTCTTTCCTTCTGACATACACAAGGCATCCCTCCTTCAGGGAGTCTTTCATTTCAGCAGGATTATATGCCTGTTCAGGCAAAAAATGCCAGGCTATCGGAGGTGAAAGCGGCTCTTCCAAATTCTTCCACACCCTGTGCCACCCAGGAGCCAGCTGCCGCAGGGCATGTTCCTGCCTGCCATCCCCAGCCACGTGGTTACTGGAGGATCCACCAAGATCTGAATTGGGATCAGTGCCTGATGAGTGCCTATCAGAGTCTGATGAGGCGGCAGCATGTGTGGGCACTGGTGTAATTACTGCCACATTACAAATAACAGTCAAAATCAAAACCAGGTGCGTAGTACACACCACTATGAATCTTCCAGTTATGCCAAGATGTTCAAGAATCTGAGGGGCCACAGCAACAGGGTTGGTAGGATCTGTCCCAGAGGAGAGGAAAAGGAAGGTGTAATTGCTGTTTGTCTCCAGGGGATAGTTCCGGAGTACTGGGATGACAGCAACACAGAGGCCAAATACCAGACCAGGCTCAAAGCACTGCTTTTATCATAGGTTTCCCATGCAAAACAGAACAACACAGTAAACAGCAAAGTCTGAAAACTGCCATTTCAAAGCACTACAGCTAAACAGCAATAAATTCAGTCTAGCACACTCCAATTAGATGTCGTTCTACCTCGATCTCCCTCATGCCCTTCACTGAGCTCCAAAAAGGACTGGTGTGCCAATGCCAGTCAGCAGCCAAACACCCACAGAGCCACTCACTGCTACTCCCCACCCCAGCAGGAAGGGGAGAAAAGGCAGCACAAAAGTGAGAAAACTCATGGCTTAAGACAAGGACAATCTAACAGGCACAGGCAGGCCAGTGCCGAGCCATGCTCCAAGCAATGGCCACCTTAGAAGCCAAAAATACCCTTTTCTTCTTCTTTTACCCCAGGTTTTTGCTGCTGAACAGGACATTACATGGTATGGATTCTCCCTTTAGCCAACTCAGGTCACAGCTGTGTACCCTTCCCACCTCTTTCCTACTCTCACAGGTGCAGGAGGGAAAACCTTGAACTGTGCAACCACTGTTCAGCATCACATAAAACGCTGATGTGTGACCAACACTGGTTTAGCCACAAATCCAAAACACAGCTCACAGGCTGCTACAAAGACACTTAACTCCATTCCAGCCAGAGCCAGTACCGATCAGTAACAGAATTCACTGAAATATTCTAAAAAGACGACACACACACAAAAAAAAAAATCAGCACACGTCTTTCAGCAAGTAATTCTTAAAACAAGACCAAAAAGTGCATTTCAGCACTTTCATGGAATATTAGCAGCAGAAATCTATTGGCCTTTTTCAATTTTCACCTTCCGTGTAAAACTTTAGAGCAGCATAAATCCAGCATCTGTTTAGTAAGTATATTTATATGCATGCAACAGCTCTGAGGTATAGGGAGCTCTGCACACACAACGTTGAGATGCGCCCAAAAACATTGCGGACAAATACTAATACTTCTGCCTAAAAGTTACTAAAGAAAAAAATCCCCCAACTCCACTCAGAATACTTAAATTGACGGCAAAGAAGAAAAAAAAAATATTTACCTTCAAATAAGAAACACTGAAAAAAAAAAAGGTCTCAATGTTCTTCCCGTTCTATAAACTGAAGAGCTCCTTGTTTGGTAAGGACTAACATGAGGCACAGTTGAGCTTTCACTAAGCTCAGCCCCAAAACCAAACTGCAAGATACTTGGGAGCCAGAAGGGAAGAAAAGGAATCCAGCAGTATAGCAGGGAGCAGCAAGTTTTGTAACCACTTAGAACCCCACCCTTGGATAAACATCACTCATTTATATCAGTTGTCATAGAAGTCGGAGAAGAGATCTGTCTAGTCCCTTATGACCTCCACCCTTCAAACCAGCACGATTGTTCTGTTAGTTCTGACAGATGATTTTTTAACTCAGAAAAAACTGCAATTAATGATACTTTTTGTCCTTGAGGAGTGCCTCGTCAAGAGGGAAAATAATTACCTCACTTTTACATCCACCCTCTTGAAGACCTCACAACACAGTTATAATTCAATGTTCTAAATGTCTAGTGAATAATCACATACCAGAGAGAAGGGCCTAAACCAAAACCGAATGCACATTTCAACATCAGCTCTGGGCTATAAACCAGGATGGATGATATTGTTTTTTTTGTGAAAACACAATACATTTTGATTAGTTAAATACTTTTAAAAATAATCATACAGAAAAATACGTTTTCAAAAATTAACAACCTTTATCACAATACTGTATTAAAATAATTATAAGTGAGCAAAAATACTAAACCAGTATGTGTCTAAGTTTCCAAAAAAAGGTAAAATCTCCAAATACATGAAGTTCCCGGGTAAGTACTATAAACCAGATTATGCTACAGTGCAAAAACGCTTTGCCTTGGGTGAAAAGAATTTTTGTTGCTGTTTCATTTCTTTTGACCAATTCAGATGAACTACTATGTTCTTCAAAGTCAAGAAGCCAGTCGCATAAAGGAAGAAATGAGAAAGCTGCCTTTCTACCACCAACAGAGAAGTATGAGGTACCAGAAGCTGTTATCTACACTTTGAGCTCTCAAAGGATACGACGACGAAAACCAACCTCTCCAGTTAACCAGAGTGAATATTACTTCATTCAACGGCCAGCTTTAAAACCAAAACCACTATTCCCAAACTGCCAGATAGCTTTGTTTCAATGTAACGTGCTAAATTTGTGGATTTTAATTAAAGGTTTGAGCTTTCACTGAAACACAGCTGGACAGAGACACAACATAGGGAAGAATCAGGAAGCAAACGGCGCATTTCCCTAACTCAACAGACGTGTAAAAGCTGAGATTAAGCACACGTTGTGCTATCAAACTTGTTAAATCAATGCAGGCACTGTCGGCGTGCCAAGGCCCCGGCTGCAATGCAGATAAGCGTTCTGCTGCTCTTCCCGAGCGCCTGTTTGCTCACCTGCCTTTGGTGCTGCAAGCAACTAGAGCCAGACGCCAGGCGGCCGGGGCAGGGCATGCCCCTCTGTGCCCGCAGCGCCCGGCAGGCAGGGAAGCCCCCTCCGTGCCCACGGCCGCTGCACAGCAGTGCGCTACACAACGCTGCCGCCGCGCTCGATGAAACACACACACACCGGGTAGCAAAAATAAATAAATAAATAAAGGGGCGGCAGCCGCTCGCCCAAACCCGCTGCAGCGCCCATTCCCATCCGCACCAACCCCGCTACCAACCGGCTGCGCCGAGGCGCCTCACAGCAATCAGGGCAGAAAGGCACCGAGGCCGTTACACCGCGTCCGTCCGTCCGTCCCCCCCGCACAACACACACATACACCGGTGCTGCTCCCAGGCCCCGACGCAGCCCAGGGGTCCGGTGGGCGAGCGGTGCCAGGCCTGGGTGGGAGGCTGACGGAGGGCGCCGACCCCACGGCCTGCAGCATGAGCCCCGGCCGCCCTCCCCCCGCCGCCATTTTGTGCGTCCCCCTCAGCCCCCGCTGCGCCACACAGGGGCGGGGGGCGGCCGGCGCCGAGCTCCTACCTCCGGCGGGGCGTAGTAGAGCCGCACTGCTCACAGCTTCGCTTCGCTTCCTTTGCCGCTCCTCCCCGCGGTCCGCTCGCGTCGCGTCAGCGTCGAACCGAGCGGAGGCGGGCTCGGAGCGGACCGGCCACCGCGGCCGCAGAGATGCAGCCCCGAGGCGTGAGACAACGGGCACTGCGCCTGCGCGCGGAGGGGCGGGGCGCAGCTCGGCAAACATTGCGGAGCGGGGGGCGCGCATGCGCAGAACACGCCGGGTCGCGGCGCCGGCGCACGGAGCCCCACGAGGGCGGCTGCCCCGATGTGGGCACCGTACCCGCAGCGCGCATGTGCAGTCGCCCTCCCGGGCCCGCGGGCGGGGGGACTGCGCATGCGCCTGCCGTGGCCGGGGGGCCAACTGCCCTTGCCGCAGAGCATGCTGGGAGATTACCCTATAAAAGGGCTGCTGCCGCCATTTTTCCTTTACATGGGAAGGGGTGGCTGGAGCTTCTGTCATATGTCTGCTTGTATCCCCTCTTTCTGGGCATCGTTGTTTCCCTCTGTTTCTCATAGGCCTGCTGTTGTTTGCTCTCTTGCACCTTGTGTCTCTTATCAGCCTTCATCGTTCTCATTGCCTTCCTCTCCTTGTTCTTCTGCTGAAGGCCCAGTGTCGCCTGTGGTGTGGCCACTGGGCTCTGCGGCACCCCAAAGCCAACACGAGGGCATCTGCCCTTCCTACCCTGCCTGCTGTTGGTTGTTGACCTGCACCTACAGAAATGGGAGATGAGGGTGCTGAGCAGCCATCCTCCTTTTCCCTGCCCCAGCCTACCTCAGCAAGACCATGAGCTTCTGGAATTGTCATCTCAGGTGGCTCCCACCTTATTTCTCCAGCATACGTTTTGCCTTGTGCACAGGCCCAGATGAGTGTGTGGATTCTTTCTGCAGAGTTCCTCTTCAAGGTGTCTTGGGCTTGACTGGGAGACAGTAGCTACCCCAGTTTTCCAGTGGAAACTAGCACAGAGCTTAAAATGTCAAGGCGCTGACTCAGGGGTTGCCCATGCTGCTGTCTGGGATTATGTCTCCTTTTAGAGCAGCACCATTAATACTTGGTACCTCCAACAAGCTTACTTCCCTGGGGTACAGTGAGTCAGTGTCCCCAAATGCGGTCTTCCCCCATTAACTATGGTTTGCAGTGCCAGTGCTGACCTGAAGAGAAGAATCTAAAGAGCTCTGTCGCCTTGGGTGGCCCTACAAGGTTTTGGCACAGGGAGCTTCTGTTGCTCTCGGCTCCTCCCCACTCTTGCCTGTGAAGTACCTTTGCAGAGTCACAGGCTTCTCTCCGAGGAGACAGAAGTTGTCTTTCAGAGCTGCCACGTTATTTCCTGAAAATACCAAAGTGGATGCCAAACCTACCCACAGAGTTGGCCAGAAACGCTGCTGCTGCGTCACTGTGACTGCCCCCAAAGCACATACGATATAAAACAGGCCTGTGACCAGCTTTACCCTAAACCACACCATTTGCTTGCGTGGTGGAGCGTATTTAGGAGCTGCTGAAAGCGCTGCATCTTGCTGCAAATGTGGCAGACAGCAGGCACCCACTCAGCTTCTTTTTTAGCAGAGTGGGAGTGGGCTGAGCAGTGCCGGTGGACTGGCTGCTGTGCAGATCTGTCCGGCTCTACTGCTTTGAAGTTGCTTGGGTGCTTGTCTTCCTCGTGTTTGAGATCCTGTGGACACTTTGCATACATCCAGCAAAAAATGATTCACTGGGGCTGGATTTTCTGACAAAGCTGGGCTGACACGGAAATAGCTTGCTGGTCTTTGTCTCCAAACCCTTTTCAGTTCCTTTCCAGCACATCACAGTCTTGCAAACTCTAGTAACCCTTAAAAGTTAAGACTTCCACATATTCTTGGCTTTTGAAACATGCTTAGAGACATCTAGTCTTGCAACCCGTGACTTCTGTAAACCACAGGCATTCCTTACTCCCACCACAGCACAGTAAGGGAAAGTAAGAAGCTAGGATTGTTTTGGAGAGTTGGAGACTGTATTTCCTAGACTTCTGAATCAAACTTACAGATAAATTATGAGATGTATGCCTGTGTCTGCCATTGCCTGTGTCTGGCAGATGTATGTCTGCCATTCTTGGGCCAGCCCAAAGATCTTCTCTAACAAGGTACTCTGGAAGGGAGAATCTGTTGTAAACTAAAAGACAGGATCAGCTTTTATGTCGAGACCATGGGACTTTGATAGTGTTAACTGCAGTTTTAGGAGCAGCCCAAGGGTAGACTCTGCCCAGCACCTGCTGTGGAGACTTTAACATCTTGTTGGGAAAGAATCATTTGGGTCAAAGGCTTTATAAAAGATGAGTCCTCTGCCTACATGGAGCTTGAATGCCATCTTGTTCCCATTGCTAGTGCTCTGTGGTGCTGCCCTGATAGTTGCAAAACACAGCAGTTGAAAATAAGAAATTAAGTCAAAGCATGCTAAGGTCCAGGTGCAGAGAAGGCTGGAATCACATCCACAGTCTCATTTGCTAAATATCCAGTAGCAATTATAGCAGCGCTGTCTTAAAAGGCATCGTTAAGACAGTAAAATTAAACAAATTAAGGACTAAGACCTTTGGGAATGTAAACATTTAGGCTGCTTGTGAAACCTGATCTGTCCAACATATCCTGGTGTCCCCACACAATCTCTGGTTACATGATGTGAGACTGGAGCCCCAGCAGCTCTGCTGTGGGAGTGGGGTTCGGCACCTGGAGGACCTGTTTGCTACAGGACTCTGCCTCATTTGTTGCAAAACATGGGAGATGCAAAGGGCATGAGGCGAGGAGATTGAAATAAAAGTCTTACCATTTCATAAGAGCCTCAGCCAGAATCAGGTCTTAACCTTGCTCCTGTGAAGAAATCCTCATGGGATGTTGGATAGCCCTCTTAATCCAGCTCATTTTAGGTGTTTACTGTTCTTTGCCAAACTTTTTGTGCTCCTGACTCAGTTCCAGGCGTGATGTAGGGTGCTCAGAGCCACAGCTGAAGCTACGAAGCTGCTCTTGCAAATGCAATGCTAAGTAGCCCAAGGCCAGGGCTCACTCTTGGAAATGTTTTGATCATTTTAACCATAAAATTACATGGTTGACAAGCATATAAATTTTTTTTTTCTGAATATTTAAAACACAGACAAGGGATCTCGCTCTTTCTAAAGGTGCTTAGTAATCCCAAACTGTCTTTAGCCTTTTAGCTCTTAGACGTGCTACTCTGGGTCAAAATAAGGTCCCCACAAGAAATTTATACATGACCAAAGCACAAAACCTGCTGCCAGAACAACTCCAGGAGATGCCAGAGAACTCACCCCAGCAGCTCAGCATGCAGGAGAGATGGGTCTGCAGCAGCAGTAACCAAAGTCCCCTCTCCAGTGCTGGCCCTGAAGCTCATCACAAACCACCCTGTATTTCACAAGGGCTGTGGGGGTGCAGGGAGAAGACCTTTGGGGTGTAGCCAGAAAGTGAGAAGAGACGATTGTTCAAATCTGCAATCCATTTTCAGGTCAGGTCATTGAAGCCTCAGGCTGAGACAGTTGCTGCTGGGGAGCAGGCACACGTGTAATGCAGGGTGCTGGCTACATCTTGTAGAAGAGATGTAAATCGTGGAGTTGGGAAGGAGCCAACGCAGCCAGTGCCTCCTTATGTGAAGGACTTCACTCAGGCAGGTTTTTGGCTGCTTGACAAAATTATTTGGCTCCCAGCTGCTCTCTCATCCCCATCGTATTGTCAAGCCTTGCCCAAAGTCTGTGTTTTCCATCCGATCTGGTCCCTTTCCAGGCTGCCCAGGCTGACGGGTATTAATAGTCCTTTAGGCTGTGAACTCTGGGACCTGGCTGGCGGCTGCAGAGCCCCGCATACTCTTTGCCTGACACATCGGTATCTGGGAACTGTCCCTGCTCTGCTTGACAGTGCGGGTTGTCTCAGCCCGCAGCCAGGTCTAGGAATGGATTGGGCGTGATTAACTGATTGCACATCTTCGATGTCCAGTCTCCCTGCCCAGTGTGTGGGGCTATGGGAGGCAGTGGGTATTCAGGCACTGGCCCTACAGAAGAGACATAGCAGGTCCGCCACTTCCCTCTGAAGCACCCTGGGTGAATCTCTTGCCGTTACACCTTGTAGGAAAGGTGTGTCACACCCCCCAAAAAAGTGGGGAGAGCCAGGGGTGGGGTCGGAGGAGTGGGAGAGCTGCAGCCTTGGACACACGGTCATGTTATGACTTGGGGAGTTTGGATCATCTTCTGTACCACCACAATCACAGCAACAAGGAGGTCACTGTTAATGGATACTGCACACCTTGGAGCTGCGAAAGCCCCAGGTGACAGGGAAAGCCCATGTTGAGGAGCCCTGCACCTCCCACTGGTTTGTCAGCTCTTGGTCGTGCTGTGGCTGAGGCCAGAGGTGGCTGTGCTATGCATTTGGAAGAGCTGAACTTGGGATCATGCCTCCCCAGACCCTGCAACCCCATTTTCCTCATCACCTGTAGGAGCAACTCCCTGGACGTTCCAGGAAAAGAGCCTGCAGACCCTGGAAGCATGCCAGATCCATGCCCCACTGTGCCATCCTCCTGTGGGGAGAAGGGGGCACCAGGACATCCCCCTCCTGCACACCTCCCTTGCAGCTTCCTCAGGTCCCTGCACTCTCCCTGCTGAACAGAAACACCCCCGAAAAGCTGCAAAAATGACCACAGATTCACCTGCCCCAGAAGAAAAAAAACAACCTGCTTGCCCTCAAAGCACATCCTGTTTGACTGCAAGTGGGGACTTGACAGATGTTTTAAAAGCAGCTTCAAAAGGACCGCAGCGGTGGCAGTGCAGCCGAGTCCCTCTTTCGGGGGGCGTTTATGGATGCTGGAGATTTAAGGGAGCTGTTTGTCCACCGTGCTTCCCTCTGCAGCTGCCTTCCCCAGCCCCTGCAGCTGCTGCTCTCTACAGGGAAGGAGCTGGGCTTTACTGGGGGAATTATGCTTCCTTCACGCTCTGCTGGCACATCCATCCCCGTTGGAGCCGCCGGCCGGAGCTGGGAGCTCTCCCGGCAGATGGTGCCTCTGAGCCGGCAGAGCTGCAGCCGGGCCGGGATTCTGCACGGCTCTGGGCTGGCTACTTCAGGGACTGGCTTCCCAGCCGGGCATCCCGGGGCTTGAAATTACCGCTCCCCCTGCCGGGACTGCCCGTTAAAGATCCATTTTTGCCACGACTGTACGTCCGCTGCCTGTCTCCTGCCGCAGGTGCTCTTGCTCGGTTTGGATGCTGAGCTTCAAAAATATCTCGTGAGAGTGAATTTTAATGCTCGATTTAAAGGGTGGTAAAGTGAGGCAAGGCCTGGGGAGGTGGGATGGACTCAGGGCTGCATCGGTGCAACGAGATCGTGAGCACACAAGAGGAAGCCAGGCGTTTAAATGAGGCTGTTGGAATAAAATGAGAGTATTGAGCTTGGCAAGATTAAAAAGGCAGCTTTGGAACGGGAGCCGTGACTCGCAGCGGCACGGAGCAGGGCAGGGCGATCTCGCAGGGATCCCAGCTGCAGTGGGACCCCCTCTGCTTCTTTCCCCGAGACTCTGAGGAGCAGGAATGAAATGGAGGTGAATGGGGCTGGCCGCCCCAACAGAGGAGCAAAGCATGGCACCCTGCCCCTTCTCACAGCCGGCTCCTCGGTGGGTCCTTCCGGCCCTTGCCTGTGCAGGGGGACGCGGGAGCAAAACCCCAGCGCGGCAGCAGCTCTGCCCACCAGTGCTGGGGCTGCTGGAAACCTCCAGAAAGCAACCTCTCATTCAGGGTGTTTCCTGCAAAGCTCAAGCAAGAGCTGACCCAGAAACCCTCTGCTTTGCTGCACGCAGCATCCTTCACGTTTGAGTCCTCTGCCAACAGAGGATTGCCTCTCGGTCCTGCCCCAGCTGGCTGGGGACGAGGACATGGAGGAGCCGCCACCTCCCCGTCATCCACTCCTGCTCCCCTAGGCTTTGCTTTCTGCTCCCGGGTTCCTGGCTGGACCCTGGCCAGCCAGAGCCTTGGGGCTGGAGCAGGGACGTGTGTCAAAGCACCTCCCACGGTCGCTCAGTTAATTTATTAATTCAACAGCAAGGGCTGACAAGGGTGACATTTTAGCTGCTGCAGCACGGCATGGAGCAGGCGTGAGGAACCCCAGGGACTCGCCGTGCTCCCCCCTGTTGTACCCGGCCCGTGTGACAGCCCCTCGCCCCAGATGGTCGTCGCCAGCCCCTGGGGAAGGTGGGGGGCTCTCACTGCATGACGCCGGCGCCGAGGCTGGAAACAGCCTCTGGCCACCCGCCCGTGCCTCCAACCAGCTCGGGGGCATGCCCGCAGCTCCCGGGATGCGTCCCCACCGCGATGCTTGACGGCCGGCTGAGCTGACGCATGGCTCCTCAGCTGGGGCACTGGGAGCTGGGCTGCTGGGAGGACTGGGAGGACAGGGAGCCCTGCTGCTGGCAGTCTCCCACATGGTCCCACCAGGCTTAAAAGTCACAGCAGCTGATGGAGCTTGAGACTGCTGAGCTCCGGGACTGCATCCTGCTCCTGCCCAAGTCCCTTTCCCTGCCCTGAGCTGCATTTAACACAGGGTGGGGGGCATGACAAGGACCATAGGCAAGTCAGCATCCCCTCTGAGCCACCTCTCATGGCACCCCTGCCCAAGAGAACACATCCCCCCAGCCTGTTGTCTCCGTGCCCCCCCTGCCCTCAGCATGTGGGGTGAGCAGTGATGCTGGTGGTGGGGGGGGTGTCCCACTGGGCCCTTGGTGTAGGAGAGCAGTTTGGGAGGAGAAGGGATGTTTCTGGGGCTGGGAGGGGGTTGTCAGGGTTTGAAATGACCTGTGGACAGGAATGGGTGAAAAAAACAGAAAATGCCCAATGTCCTACGCCCCAGCACAAGCTCTCCCCTCCCAGTCCAAAGGGCTCCGGAATTTACTCCTCTGGCTCCAAAACGGGACCCAGACGGGGCATTTTGGGTGTCACCAGTACCCCCAAACCAGTGTAAATCCACTCCAAAATGGCAGCAAAGTGGGTGGGAAAGGGGGAGAGAAGGGATGGAAAGGGGCATACAGGCACAGATGAGGAGACACGGACAGGCATGGGGTTGGTGGGATGAGCGTTGGAAGATGGGGCTGGTTAAATTGAAGGGCACATGCTGTCCAGTGTCCCGGCTGAGGACAGGGCAGGGGACATGCAGCCCTGTGTCCCTGGTGGGGACAGAGCAGAGGACGTGCAGCCCCACATCCCTGGTGGGGACAGAGCAGGGGGACGTGCAGCCCCATGTCCCTGTCCCCACAGAGGCATCCCCGTGGCTGGGACCACATAAGGGTGCCAAGGGAGGCAATGTTTGACATTCCCCTGTTGGCAGCTGGGGCCAGAGCAGTGTGTGACAACACGTCGGTGGCATTCTTGGGCACTCAATGGCCTTCACTGACCTTGCAGGGCTGCCCTCACTCGTCCTGTTAACCCCACAGGATCTGGAGCTGGGGGCAGGGCTGTGCCCACTTGCACCATCACTCAGGTCCATGCCAGGACCTCTCGTACCCCAAAGTGACCCAGGAGCCCCCAACAGCTGCCCTCAACAGCTCAGGTCCTCGCCCTGCCTGTGCACGGGAGCTCCAGGTCCACGGGCATCCCTGCGCCCCTAAAAGCTGAAGGGGACCCACAGCTTGGGGGTCTGGGAGGGGGCAACTGCAAATCCACCAGAGCTGGGGGGCTCCTTGTGGTGAGACCATGGTGCAGGGCCAGACCCATGCTGCCACCCGGGAAACTCCTGGCTCCTGTGCTCAGGGAAGTCTCCCATTACAGGTGGTAAGAACAAACGTCCCCACACCCCAGCGACATCCCATGCTGCCCCCCTGGAGCCATTCCTGCTACCCCAGAACAGGGCTGGCCCAAGTCTGCTGCCCCTCCATGTGCCAGCAGACGCCTGGCAGCACCCCCAGACCTCCACCAACATCTCCCACACCCCAAAACCCACATGGGCAAGACCCGAGGCATCATCCCCTTGTGCCAGGGGGGTGCCGAGCACCTCCCTGGATCAGGTCCTTTGGCCACAGGCTATTTTTATCCTGTCTGGTGGCAGAGTCTGGTCTTCAGCCATACAAGGAGCAGTCAGCCACCCCAGAGTGGTAATTTGTCCCCAGGGTGCCACATTTCAGGTCGCCCAAGTGGATGGCAGTGACGGGGGGATTTGTCACCTCGGCAGCGTAACCTGCTCGTCTTACATCCCTGGCTGGACACTGCGGACATCCCACTCGCCTCTTGGGGACACCTTGTGATGTTTGTCCCCTGATACCCCGCCCCTATTTCTCAACTCGCCCCGAATTAGCACCTGGTGATGAGCAGGTTCCCGATGGATGAGAGCACACTGTTAGAAATAGCTTGCCGCTCTGGCCATCGATGCCATCGATGGGAGCGTGGTGGCCATGGGGCTGGTGCAACCATCCAAATGCTGGGCTGGGGGACAAGGGGAGGGCTGGATCTACCAGCCCTGGATCCGTCCTTCCCTTGTCCCCCAGCCCAGCTGATTGTGTTTTGCTCGGTATTGCACCTCCCCATCTGGCAGGAAAGCTAAGTGACATGCCCAGGGACATCCTGGACACCAGTGGCAGAGGCACTTTCCCTTTGCCGAGACGGGGGGGCTGGACATTGCAGCCCCTGAAGGGCTGGCACAAGCCAGGGGGGCTCAGCCCCGTGGGGGTCCCTGGACCACACAGCATCCGTTGGCCAACCTCCAAACCCTGTATTCCCCCAGCATGGACACTCCTGCTGGGGGGGGGTCCTCGCTTCCCCACAGCATGGGGATCCCCCCGCCCAAGGCCATGGGGACCCCCTGCAGGCTGCCACCCACCTCCCTTTTAGCAAAATCCCAGCCCAGAGGGTGGGAGTTTGGGGTCACCCCAATGGGTAGGGGGAGATTTCGGCACACCTCCTTCTGTTGTGGGGCTCCCCAGAGGGATTCACCCCCATCCCGTGGGCACCCTCCTGCCAGAGCCCCCCCCCACGGGTTGGCCCACGGGGGCCCCCCCCCACGGGTTGGACCCCCATCCCTGGGCCGGGGAGTGGGGCTGATTCTCCCACCCAGCTCCTCCATACCCCGGTGCGGGATCCGGGGGCAGCGAGTGGGGCTGGGGCCACCGAGGGGCTGGGAAAGGCTCACACACGCTCCCCCCACCAAACCCACCCAGCGCAGGGACCGACAGCCGG
>VXAK01011376.1:118427-142424 GCA_013399435.1 Arenaria interpres | reverse complement strand
AGAGATAGGAAAAATGATCTGTGAGTGAATAAAGCAAGCAGGCCAATTTCCACAGTTTGCATGAAGGGAAAATCTCCCACTGACTTAATTAGGTGCACTGCCTGACTAAAGCCTGCATGATTTGGCCAACATTTCCTATCATTCCAGTGTTATGACAGAAGTCACCAGAACAACTCCAGCTGAGAAGCAGTCGTGCTCCACACTTCATTCGGAGAACAAATGGAGGAGGACTGCAGAACCTGCGCACAGATTGACAATAGCTAATGACACCACATAATCCTGTTGCTCAGCTCCTGTTGAGCTCTCAGATTTAATGACCCTTCTGTTTACACAATGACATGAGACAGAAGAGGTTTCCTGTCAGGTAAATAAAATGAAGCTTCTGTTCCTAGCTCTTGTACATTTTGCATAGGAAGTTCTATTTTGACGAATCCTGTAAAAACAGTATTTTATTTCCAATAGAAACTCTCAGTCTTTTATTCTACTTGTTATATTTTTTCTGTCATTGATTTGTGGTGACAGAGATTTCATTTCATTAGTTTCCTATTTGACTATCACTCTTGTGAGACTGATGCTTAATTCTGGTTTATTGCAATCACTCCCCATAGTATTTTTGGTTATCTCCCTTTTCTTCTTGAATAGCTCTAATCTTGACAATCACTCACGTTCACGTTACCAGGTGCTTCAAGAGGAAGAGCTCTTGGTTTTGAAGGACTTCTGCGTCTGTAGCTGTCCTCATCTTAACCACAGAAGACAGAATTATCCTCTTTTATTTGCTTTTTCTGTCACACCTTCTTTTTTGTAAATATTATTTCTGAAATACGTCTTTTCACATTTTTTGCTGTTTTAAAAAGCCTTATTAACTCGCGTTCTATAGCACAAAATAACAAAGTGCTGCAGTCAAACTCATACTCCTAGGAGGTGGACTCTACTGGTTTCTGCTTTCACCTTTGTAGTCATCCTTTTCTGGGAATTAGAAAAAGGCCCCAACACCCCCCCACCCCCCAAAACATATGGAATTGATAAACATGATGTCAAGGCAATCAGTCTAGTCAGTTTGGATAAAGGAGTCAGATGATGGGGCTGGTGTTCTCTTTCTTTTTCATTGTCACACACAGTCTGTTTGCTGGTCCCTCTCATTTCCTGCGTGATGAAATATTGTTTGAGCCATATTTGGAGGATCAGAAAAAGAGGTGTGTTAGCATATAGCCAAGCAGACAAAAAAAATACGGAGCAGAACCTGCAGTAGCACTAAATGCAAGAATTCTTCATTATCAGCCCTCAAATCTACTGTTTTTTCTAAATCCCCAACACTCACTGCTTTCTTGCTCTCACCTCCACAACCCTGCTGGGCGGCGCTAGGTCCTTCTCCCCCTGGACAACCCAGCTCAGGGTGCTCCTTCCCTCACGACAGCATCAGCTGATTGAAACTTGCTTGAAAACTCACCTTCTTCTCATGATTAAAAACAGAGTGCAAATCAGCATCCGGAAAATGATCCATCACCACATCAATTGGATTTTGCTGTTCCTAAGGACCTTACTGAACCTTGGCTAGATGTGGACATCCTAGGCTCAGACTCCAGTCTTTCCAGTCATCCCATACTTTATTGCTTGTTCACCAGTTTTTCTGCCTGAGTATTATCACTGAAGCATATTTTCCAGCCTTTTTTCCTCACACAGTTGAAATCAATGCCACCTAATAAATAGCTGGCGAAGAGTGATATTTGAGATATTTGAAACCTCAAATACAGATATTTGAGAGGTGTGTGATATAATTTCTGTGCATTTTCTATGAATTTTCTTGCTGTGTATTTCTCCCTTAAATTTCTCTTCACTTTGCATTTGTTCTCCAAGGACACAAAATAATAACAAATACTGTATTTCCATTTTCATTCAGCTGTTTGGCCATAATTATAACTGCTTGGTAATGTAATACTGATAGCTGTTTCAGGACCCAAAAGAAAAATCACAAGACAATGCATTATTTTCTTTGGTTTTGGGTTTGGTGTTTTGTTTTGTGGGTTGGGTGTTTTTTTGTTGTTCTTGTTTTTGTTTTTGTTTTTTTCCCAAACCGTGTACTGGTAGATTATCTCCTGTTCTCTCTTTCCTGGGCTCCACTTGGAAGATCCGAAGTAAGCAAAGACTTATTGAAGGTCCTCTTGGCAGGAGGCAAACTTCTGGAGGAGTAAGCAGGGAGAGATCTGCTGGTAAGGCTGACTCCTTTATCGCTTTTCTTAGCCTGCGAGTAAGTTGGAGAAAAGAAAGGAAGTGACATAATTAACTTTGATAATCTCTCTGGTTGGTAGATAGTCCTGGGGGAAAAGGACTGAATAGCGTTTGTTACAACAGCAACGTTCTGAGGCCAAGCAGAGAGAAAGAAAGGGGTTGTGAGCAACACTTTCAGCTGCGTCTTTGCTGTACCCAGTGCCGGTCAGGCATAGAAAAAAAAAAAACCCCAAAGAATAATTTTAGAAACATATTCTTTTAGTCCTGGACTGCTTCAATTCATATTTTGCTTTTCAGTTAAAAATGTGAAATGTTTCTATCAATTTCATTTGTGTGTGTGGCTGTGTGGTACTACTATTACAGCATGTTAGATTACACATGTGCTCGTGTGACCTACTTAATTCTGTGCATATCAAGGTCCTTCTCTGAATACCTAATTACCACGGCAGTTTTCCTGTCAAAATTAGATACCCAATGCTTGTGTCCCAGCATCACACCCGCTGCTGGTGAACAACTGGGGCTTCTTGGGCTCTTGTGTGATGTGTTTTTTACTGCAGCAACATATTTAAAAGGAGCTTGCATGCAAGTGGTAAATGTGTCTTGGTGTCCAGGAACTGAAATTCTCTGTAGTGTCTCAGGAGGCATGCCACACGGTGGGAGCTGCGGTGATGCCCTTGTTAGGGCAGCACAGGGAAGGTCCACGCATTTCAGCGTCATTGGGTAAGGGTCTGTAGGACCTGCCTAGGGCATAAGGAGAGCATAGCCAAAGAACATCCTTTCTTAAGGAAAGCCAGCGTGGTACAGATTAAGGCAGATAACGCAGATAGTGTAGTATTATACTTCTCAAAGACCTAAACTGTAAACCCTCCCGGTCACAGATGAGAGGAACAAAAATCTCCATTAAAAAATATAGAACAACTGAAGTCACCAAAAGACAGTTAATAATGACCTATAAAATGCATGCAATCTTCCAGTCAACAATATAAAATTTATTTAAAATATTTAACCAAGAAAGACTACTAGAGGCAAGAGTCTCTTTTACAAGGGTGTCCTGGCAAGAGGGGCGGCATAACAGTCAATTATTACAAACAAAATCCAGGTTTCTTAATTAAAATACAAAATACTGGCTCTGCTGCATAGCCTGTAATAAGTTATGTCTTGAGAAGACTGTAATTATGCTGGCGCCTGCTAGTGCCGCCATAGTTAAATCTGTCACCATTTCCATTATAAACCCCATTTTTGAGCAATTTATAATGTAGCCATAAAAAATAATTTTAGATTGAATCTTGGCAAAGAAATTCTTAGACTGAAAAGTTTTGCTTCCTTTTTTTTATATATATATATATACAAATAATCTGTTTGGTCATCTTTAGGTTCTTTAGGAGAGGACTAAACAAGCCAGAAGTTTTATGGTTTTGAAGCTTTCTAGCCATCCTGTAGNATTTCCATTATAAACCCCATTTTTGAGCAATTTATAATGTAGCCATAAAAAATAATTTTAGATTGAATCTTGGCAAAGAAATTCTTAGACTGAAAAGTTTTGCTTCTTTTTTTTTTATATATATATATATACAAATAATCTGTTTGGTCATCTTTAGGTTCTTTAGGAGAGGACTAAACAAGCCAGAAGTTTTATGGTTTTGAAGCTTTCTAGCCATCCTGTAGTATAAACATATTTTCTTTTTTCTTATGCATCAAGAGGATCTTTGAAGGCCCATAAATGCAGGAAAACAAACTTCATGATTCTTTACAGAAAGAGTGAAGAATGATTAACTTTGAATTACAATGAAGGAATAAGAACAAATAGAAATTATTTAACTTTGGGCTTCAGAACAAATCATTGCAAGATGTTTCTGCCATGAGGCTGACCTCAGCTTTCCAGCCTCCTTCTCATGCCAGAGGAAGATGTGGCCAGAGCCGGAGGCAACAGCATCTCAAAGATCTCGGATGGACAGCAAGGCTGAGACTGAAGCTTTCCCAGCAGCCCATCTCGTCTGCTGCTTCTCACAATGCTCACAGGAGGCTAGGGAAAATGTCTGTCTGAAAGTCATAGAAAATTCTCATTGCTTTCTCCCAGTGCATATTTTATCACCAAAGGGTGACAAAGAGGAAAAATGAGTACAGAAAATATTGGGCATCTGCTCTGAGGAATCACCATGAGAGGCGTACACCTGAGTGCTTGGGCTATGGGGAAGTAAGCTATACCTGCTAAGCGATGTTGATATAATGACTGAGTAAGCTAAAGAAGTTCCCCATGTATCATCATAATCTAATCTATGAAAGAAAAAAAATCAAGTTTATTCTTATGATCTAATGCTGAGTTTCTAGAGGCAGGTATATTTTTTGGTGAGTAGCACCGAACAACAAATAGTAAAACCTATGACAATATCATTGCGAATCCACTTCCCAAAGGAAGTGAAGCCCCAGTCTGTGTCTGTAACTATCTTATAATTTATATGGCTTAACTAGAATTCCTCCAGGAAATACCATTTGTTCCAAATTAAAGGTCTGAATGCTAAAGAAGGAGCACTGAAGGTAGTAAAGCTAAAGAAGCAGAAATGAAAGACTGTTTGCTGGTGCATCTCTACCATATTCAGTGCAGTTTTGGAGGCAAAGGTTGCGATGTAAACCATGCTCCTCTTGCCTAAGCCTGGCTCACGAGGGACATGGATTACTCTATTTAACATCGTGCAGATCCTGTTTGAAGACCTCTGGCAACGTAAAGGAAAGTTTAGCAGCTAAAGAGATCTTTCAACTTCAGTGTACAGATTTTAGTGCAAAGTAGGTATATACCTTCTCCAATATTTCAGTTTTTCTCAACCACTGTAACAAAGCTCTGAGGGAAACAACTGGGTTTTCTAGCCCAGCAGCATAAACTGGCTTTTCACTTCATTCCTTTGCTTTGCCAGCTTAAGAAATTCTGGCTTGAACAGACTGTCGTAGTAAATTTTGGCAATGATTATCCATTGTTGATTAAATAAATTTCATCAGCTGTGGCCAATTGTAATCATTTTGCAAGATAAAGGCATTACATGCTAGAAGGGAGTATGGTCTAATGAGAGAAATTCAAGAAACCAATATTTTCTTTTAAAGACTTTTCTTAACTTGTGTTACGGCCATTGCCATCACACTGCTACTGCGCATTGGCTAATTTAATAAACCCAGCCCTGGAGAGTTTAAATGGTTCCCGTGATGTGTTCACAAACTTGCTTGTCCCAATGCAGCTTGGTTGATACCTTGATTTGTTTTCTTGTGGTGATAATTTACGACAAACACACAGAATACAAATAACATCTTTTCTGGCAGCTAGTACGAAAACTGTGCCAGCCGAACACCGTTTGCTAATATTACTGGACAATTTGCAAAATCCCTGGTATCATACAGCTGCTTCTTAGGTGACTCTGACGTTGCCTGTTTTCCTGAAAAAGCCGTTGTGGTGAAGATCTTACAGCATTTTGTAGCTGGGTTGCTGCCAGCTCCTCAGCTGGCTCTGGGCTGCCTGCATGACGGATCACCAAGCCTGAAAAAGTCCATGTAGAAAGATCAGTCGGCACACCCCAAAAACTTTAGGGTGTGCATAGTCCCTAGCAATGGTCCCAAGCATGTCTTTTTCTTTTGCAATCCTCCTTCAACAGCAAGAGACTGCTGGTCTCTCAAGGACCGTGTGATTCATGGTAGCGCTCGCTTAATTGGAAGTACTGGAGCAGCAGCTCCTCTTGTACTGCCCGAGAGGCCAGCTGATCTCTTACAAAAGAGGAAACATTGCTAAACAAAGGAAGTCATTTTAAAAGAAGAAAATAACATCTGTCTACAGATATGTGGGGAGGGAAAGAAGAGAGACGAAAGTCGAGGTGGAGGGGGAAAAGGGTTTAAAGTTTGAAAAGCTGAAAAGGAAGTCCTTGTGTGATCAGAGGCAGCATATCCAAGTGGTAGACTACATGTAGGGAGATGCAATGGGAGGAAGTACAGGAAAGAAAGAAAGAATGTGTACAAAACAAAGCCCGAGAAAAAGGTATAAAACCACCAAAACTAATATACAGAGCTTGAGAGACTGCTGCATCATCCAATTGCCAGTAGAGGTGCTAAAGCCACGGCTATAGAATTTAGTAGCAAAATGCTCAAGGGAAGGAATAAATCCCGTATTTAGATAGGTACAGTATTTCACGACATGAACAATAGTGCAATACAGCTACCTAGAAGGCATCCGTTTAGGAATGAATTTCTATATGTAGCTGTAGTTGAAAACAGAAAGACATCCAGCAAGAGGCAGAAGAGTTTCCCTGAAAAAGCACTGGGGCCAGCCCCAGAACACCACAAAACGTTTATGGCCGTGCTGCAGCGGGAGAACAATGAGACTAGCAGGTACCAGTCTGCAGCTGGGGCACAATAAAACCCTTCTACAAGCTGAGCCAAGAATAATCTTCTTTAAAAGTGCTTTGCTACTTAACAAAAGTTACTCTTGTCCAAGTGTTTTGTATTTGCCTCAGTGCAGTTCCTTTTTCTTTCTTTCCTTTTTTTTTTTTTTTTTTTAACTAATTAGAGGCTTATTGTAAACCAAAGGGGATTTCTGAGAGCACTTTGGGTTTGTAAATTATGCAAATGACAGCACTCTGATGTTGGATCGTATTATTAACTGTATATTTTGTGGTTCACATATTCTGAAAAGTATGTGTGAAACAAGTTTTTCTTTTTTTTCCAGTCCTTGAATACAGAAAGTTAAAAAAAAAAGTCTTTAGGCAGATTACAAAATGATTTTTCTCCATTTTCTTAATGTTAAAGAATAGTAAAAATATAATATAATGCTACAGACTACTCTGTGCTGATAGCTTTACAACATTGTGCCTGCGCTATGAATAGAACAAACTTCACAGATGATTATACTTAAAGCTGGAGGTCTTTCTGTAAATTTTAAACAAAGTGTTCTATTAAATGCCATCTATAAAATGCTTGATGACTTACCTCCTAGGCTGATTTGTGATTTTGCCTGAGCTTTTGAAATCCTGGATGAAAAACTCTTTTGCTACAGGAAACTGATTGGTAACTGAATAAATTGCACTATAATCTAAGTATTGAACACTTCTACATAGCAAGTATTATTTTGCAATGCATTCCTCCGCCTGCAGCATAGAATAGAAGTACTCTATATAATGCTTAATGATCCCCAGGAATAAGTGTAAAGAGTATAGATGTCAGTTGGTTATCCTAAAATTCCCCTGTAGCTGAGGAGAACAGCTATCTTTGTGGTTCAGGACAGTTGTCTTTCTGCCCTGATATGAGGTTGGCTAAAGTAATATGTTGAACAGCTTTTCTGTCCCACAAATGGCAACGTTTCTGGATCTGAAACGATTTCTGTCTATCAATTAGCTGTGAGACTTTCTGAATAAAAGGTGTTTATGTAGGTATGGAAACATTTACAAATATCATACTCAATTTATGTCTCAACTGCCAATTTCTGCAGCTAATTCTACCGGTTTTCACACTGTGTCCATTACGAGTGGAATTCCCTTTGCATTAGGAGGTGTGTGTGTTGTCGATACAGAAGAATATGTTTGTGTTTCTTTCATGTGTTTGCAGGGTAAGAACACAACTTTCATACAACATACAACTCAATAAAATAATAATAATAAGAAAAACCCCAAACAAACACAAACCTTAAGTGTAAGATGCCATACATGTTTTGTGGATTTGACATTTGGAACACGTGAACATACGCATACTTACATGCAAAGGCTCATGTGTACACCTCAGGCAGTCCATACCATTGTAAATCCAACTTAGATATGGGTAGTATATACCAGGTATGCCTAACTATGGTGTCTGTGTAACATTCATGGCCCAGGAAGAGTCCAGGAGACTCGCTTCCTTTTGCTGTTGAATCTTTAATTTTAACCTTGAATGAGCCTCCTACTTTCAGCAAACCTTTTCATAAAAGCCTTTCTCCGTGTACGTTTTACAGAAATAGCCTTGCAGAGCGATAACAAGGACAGACTTACACATTTTTAATGCTCAATCATCTGTTTATGCATAATATTGCTCTGAATGCCAAATTTAGCTGGTCATTAAGAGGGAAATAGCCAGCAGAATCACTCAGCCCGTGTGCATAACTTTCAGATTTAGACTGCAAGTATCTTGGAGAGGGTCTGCATTTCAGTCTATTTTGCATGTGTCAGCCAGCCACAGAGAACCACTGCTGTGGGAAATTACCCTCAGTTGGTGCGATATTGAGAAACCAGAGGGATCTACATTCGGTAGCCGTCCACCGACTTTAGTTTTGAGTAGTGGACACTGCTTATAAAAACAATCCCACCTTCGATGACTGCAGCGACCTGCCGGATATTTATCTGTTTTGTTTCACCATTGAAAGGTAATGATCCATTGGAATCCGAGACTGGCGTGATCTGGATTCCCAGATTTCATTACTTCCCTTACGATATTTGCTCTGACATTGTTTAGGTTACTACAACATAATGAGCTCTGAATTCACTCATCATGTACACACGTGCCACATGGTTTAAGAAATTCACGCAACTGCTGCCCATCTCGCACTGCCAGGGATGCCTGCGTGGTGCTCTAGTGCTCTTCTGCTTCTGGGACCCTGCTCTCCAGGTGTTCCACTGGTTGCATCCTCCTCTGTGTGATATCTGTCCCTAATGGAAACTCACTTCTAGAGTCATTTTAGGTTTCCTTTTTTGTTTGTTGTTTTTTTTAAAAGAATTGGGTAAGGACTGATCACGTGATTTATTATATTTCTTGCAGGTTGAGCATCTGGGGAAGAAAGTTCTATATGTACCTAGGTTTTATGTTTCAGAATTTTATTTTTTGATGCAGGGTAAAACCAGAATCTCTAGGGCATCATGTTCAAATCCCTTTGATTTTGGGTCAATACTTTACACTGACCTCAACTGTTATTTAGATTTGAGCGCATCTAAAAATGACGTGAACACGGCATCTCTTTTAAGCTTCAATATTATGCAAACAGCTTGGAATGATTTTTTGGGTGTAAAACTTGAAACCTAGATCTAAGGTGACTTTGAAACTGAACTCTAACCTAAACTACATATCTGGGCCAATATGTTTTTATATATTATCAAATAAAATATCTTGACATGCTGAAATTGTATGTGATATTTTTTCTGTAGAAGTAAATTGATTCATATTGGAAATATGAAATGGGACCTATCAGTTATTACAGATTCCTTTCATTTCATTAGCAAAGGTTTTCATTTTTAGAGCTGGCTTTATCTCCCATGTATGTGATATCCATGTTAACAATGATTGTTTATGGGTCACAGGTTTATTACAGAAGGACATTGTGTTTATATTAATAAAACTTATTTTTATTTTCATCTTCTAATCAAGGATATTTGATGCCTCAGTGTAGAGTAGGTTAATGCAAAATAAAACCTTTGTATTTAAGTTACATGTTTGGTTTTGGATCCGTCAGAAAATTATGTGAGCTGTTTTCGTCAAACATTTGATTGCTAGTTTATGTGTTTTCTTACTCAGTTTCAGTCTGGAAAAATGTTTACATCATAAAAGCATCCTCAAACTTGAGGGCATTTTTGGCTTTTTAAGTGGGAAAAGACTCCAGACGCTCTAGTGGGATAATATAGGAAGTTTCTATTGCTGTACTGATGGGCTGAGGACTTAAATCCTCTGAGCAATCAATCCACTGGCTTTTATGAATGCTTAGGGAAAAAAAGGAAATATATTGCTGGAAAAGAGAAATAAACTTTGTTGCAGGATATGGGATGGCCAAATTCAAAAAAGACATATGTATGGTAAAGTCTCATGTGTCGTTGCAACTGTCTGAGCAGGACAAATGAAAGCAAAACAAAACCAGGGAATAATACTTTTCTTATAACAAATGGATTTTGAGGGAAAATCTCAATGAGGAAAGAAAGCATATCCTGATCCTGGCTGCTCTTCTGCTGAGAACAGGACTTTTGTTAAATAGCTTCATAATTAATTTTAGTGTTAATTCAACAGGTCCAGTGTGAGATAAATCCTTCCTTGGGAGAAGCATTGTCTATTATGTGTGCTGATTTATGAAAGACAATCAGCTATATTTTAGTGATAGCTGAACTAGACTGTAAATATTGACTACACGTCATGATATATGAGAAAAGCTCATTTGTGCTTAATATACTAGATAAATTGTTCCTGGCTTCTTAGGCTGTGATTATACTTGCTGTCACACTCCCAAGTTTACTCAAGAGCTGTGTGATTCGCTGAGTAAGTGCTAGTCGTATAGAGAGAAAACCTGAGGGGATGCTTTTTGTATAGCTTGTTTTTTCCTCAATGTCATGTATTAACATTTTTTGTCCTTATTTTCTCCCCTTCATCAAAGAAAAATCTCCTCAAGATGGAAGGCAAATTATAGGAGTGGGGAAATGACCACCAATAATCTGAGCAATACGAAATTTAACACAGTGATTTTGTTTTAGTGAGAGGAAAACACCAGTTGCTGACTGTCATAAAATTCTAAGCCGAACCCTAACTTCACAGGCAGCAGCTTTAAAATCTATTTAATATGTCTTATTTTTTCAGTTAAGCTGTTTCTTTCTCCAGTTAATAATAGGCTGTGGAATTAAATCTTAGCTTTTGATATTTACTGGGAAATGTAGTATGGCGATTTATGACTCAAAATGTACTTTGAATAAATTATCATTGCAAATTACAGTTTATGAAAGTTGTGACTATAACCATAATTACACCATTGGCTCTGCACTACTTGAAATCTCGCTTGCTGAATAAATTTGTTTTCATTCAGATTGCATTCCCGACATTTTTAGAAAAGAGTGAATCAAGCCCCACCGACAAAATTTCCTACAGAGTTTATTAAAAAGGTCACCTTTGTTTGCCAAACTTACCTAAAATCTAAACATTTCTTGAATTAATGAGATGCTATTTTAGTCTGTTATGAGAGTTTCCTATTCAAGTTTACTAACCCATAGACTCATAAGGAGACTCGCAAGAGCTTCCACATTACGCCGTGCCTTTAGCTATCTATATACCCTAAACTTCTTAAAGTTAAAATTGATTCTGCGAGCTGCTGGGGAAAAAGAAAAAACAGCTGATAGCCAAAATTAGGTATATTACTGTCAGTCGGGAGGGAGTTGGGAGGGGGGGGGAGAGGTTTAAAGCTCTGTCTGGCAAGAGAAGGGTTAAGGACTTTTTTGCTATACCCGTTTCAAATTACAATGAGAAGCCTCTTCTTTCCCAGCAGGGTTGTGCTTACATTAGTCTTTAGATCTCTCTTGAAGAGAGCTGTTATATTTGTGCCTGCTAGAGTTGGAAATAACAGCTCAGAAGCTGAAAAGGGTTGAATGGATTTACAGGAGGGTTTTTTTTGCGAGTAAATTCATGGCAACACAGTAATTTGATTAGTACATGCTTTAGAATTACTTTACACTCAAGCGATTCCAAAGATGTTAAAGTTATCACCAGGCTGCTGGACAAATATGTGTTACACCACCAAGGTACTGATCAAGACAAATCTGTGACTCAGGATTTTATCTTGGGAAGAGCGCAAGGTGTACGAAGAACTCAGAATAACGAGGGACGATAACTCTGGGAACTACAATGTGTCAGAAGAACAGCTCTTGCTAATACAGCTCCCCACCAGAGACCTGGTTATCTAAGGTTTATATAGGAATGCCTAGGTCAGCTGACAAAATACTGGTCTTCTGCTCCATAAATGCAGAAAAAACGATAACAACAGTGGAAAATTGGAAGTCTGAATTTCAGCTTTCTTAGAAATAACTGCAACCTGACACATTCCATAATATTTAAACAGGGTGGGGGGAGAGAAATCACCAAAGATGTTACGTTTAGAGATGACATTGACATGAAGAATAGGTAAATTTTGTTTTTCAGCCACTGGGAAAGCAGACCTCGTAGGAACTCAGAACAAGTAGGAGAAAAGATTTTTTTTTTAATTTTTTTTTTCCTTGTTCTTTTTGTTTTCAAAGATGAACCTAACTGCGCTCAAAGCTTTCGTGGGCTTGCTCTGGAATTGCTGGGTTCTGGTGGGTCACGCACAGGGAGGTTTAGGAGACAATCATGTCCATTCGAGTTTTATTTACAGGAGGCTGCGGAACCATGAGAGAAGGGAGATTCAGAGAGAGATTCTCTCTATCCTGGGTTTACCTCACAGACCCAGACCATTTTCACCAGGAAAGCAGGCTTCTTCTGCACCCCTCTTCATGCTGGACCTGTATAATGCCATGACAAATGAAGAGGACACTGAGGAGCTGGAGTATTCACTAAAGGGATCAATGGCAGGGGAGAGCAGAGGGATACGGAAAGGATACCCTGCCTCTCCGAATGGATATTCGCGGAGAATACAATTATCTCGCATGACCCCCCTGGCCACACAGAATCCTCCCTTAGCCAGCCTGCACGACACCAACTTTCTGAATGATGCTGACATGGTCATGAGCTTTGTCAATTTAGGTACGTGAAAAAATTTTCTGTTTCTGCTCTCTTTGACAAACTGTTAGCCTGATCTGGAGAGGGGCAAATCTCTCGGCCGGACCGTAACCTGTTCTAAAACGGCAGGACTGGGCACGGGCTGCTCTGCCACTGGTAAAAGAAAAGTCGTACTGAAGGTAAAGTAGCTACATTGTAGGTGGCCACGGAAAAAGATTTTTCTCACTGTTTATATAAAGTCAGTTTCTATAACTCCCCTCTGCTGGCTTCTGTTTTCTTTCTTTCATTGATGTAATGAAAATTCTAGCCTTAGGCCAACTAACTCCTTTTTTTTTTTAAAAAAAATCTCAAAAAATCAAACACTTATGCCTATTGCTTGGTTATTTCCCTCGCTGTTTTGCTTAAAGCTCAGACATGAACAAACATCAGTTGTTAATGTTTTAAAGCCTAGAATGTTATGAAAAGGGAAAAGTTAAGCCATTTCCGAAAAAAAAAAAAAAAAAGAAGAAAAAGATTTCTTAGGTTATGTAGTGGTTTTTTTTTTCTGTTGGTAAGAGTCACAGTTTTATTATCTTTTCAGCTGGATGGCTGGTTTTTTAAATAATCTGTTGCTGTTTCTTTGTTATTTCTATTTAATAACCACAGACTGTGTTTTATTATACTGCCATGGTACTCAGAATCTGCAATGGTTCTTATTTTGTGTGTCATAAATAAATTAAATAACAAGTAGAGTATTAAACACCGGAAACATGCAAGAAAAGAATGCTTTTGAAAATCATATCAAATCAGACACAAAAACTGATAAAACTAAATTATATTGGCTTCTGAGTATAATAAATATACTTACCAGTTATGTTGTGGTTAAAAAAGCAGCTACAGATTTGCTTAATAGAAGGAAACTTAAATCTCATTAAGAAAGCTGCAAATAAATCATGAAATGTATTTACTATTTTTATAAGTATTTTAAATGCTGTAGGACTCATAAAGTTAGCTAAAAAAACCCTTCTTGTTTGATCTGAATAGTAAGAGATTTAATTGAAAACTTGAAGTTTCTCTAAAAGTTGGTACAAAATCTGATGAATCCTTGCTTTCCAGGATAATACTTTCTGTAGAAACTTTTTGAACAATGGCACATTTTCTGAAATACCTTCAGATTATCACACACATTCTGTACCTTTTATGTCTACCAGGTCTTTAATCCCTGCTGCAGGGTTAAAATTGTTTCCAAACACTAAAACCCTCAACAACTTGAATTTTTAGGAAAATGATACCATAGGGTTTAGTTGCTGTAATAATAAAATTACTTTTCTTTAGTTACGTTGCAGATAAGGAGGTGTTCAATTCTGAGATCTTTTTCCTTAAGAGTAACGTATGTCCACAACTCTAAATACATTTGCTTGTTGCTCTTGCTCTTGAAATAGCAAACTAGAAAAAAATGAGATCCTATTTTTGAAAATGTGTTGCTCATCCTTAGGAAAGAGTTACATATTATTTGTGTATTACCTTTGAGTTATCATCATATGCCTCGATTTACCCAGAGTATCTGGACTCAGCTGAATTTAAAATGGCAATTTTGTAAGGGAAATAGGAAATGCTCGGATCTCCTAAGCATTAGGCAAAGCCCTGATCTAGCAAAAATTTTCCTTGTGTGTCCTGAGAAATGCCCTCAGTAAATATGCCTCAGACCATTTCATCGGTGGCCCAGAGGACTATTTACATGGGACCTAGCCTTTGATTTCATTAAACATCTTTGATTTCATGAAGACTTCTTGCAGAGCATGAGTAGAAGACTTTGAAGGTTCAGTGTCAGATATGTCCTAGCCTGATCCTTCTGCATTTCCCCAGACAAAAACCCTCTCTGGAAGAATGCAAGTTTCCACTGAGTATCTTACCTTGACCGGGAAGTTTCTAATATTTGTCTCATTTTATTGGGAAGACGGTGTTGCCTTAAAGTAATTTTGAGAAGCTAAACTGTATCTTGCATTTCTAAACTGTGAAAACTGGGGGTGAGATCCTTTATTTTTCTAGTGATTATGATTAATAGACACCATTGACTTATAAAAAAAACACTGTGTAAATACCAAGTTTTGTTTGGTCTCTGTGAAATTAAAATTCGTCTCAGCCCTAAGTAAGTCTAAACCCTAATTCACTTTAAATGCCCTTCCATACATGCTGGATATTGTGGTTTATCACACATTCCGCCGTGTAACATGCGTAAGAAATATTGATGGCTCATATAGATTAGCCTCAACAGTTTTATTAAACAATCCTATGTTTCAGTATAATTAACATAAAAATGAAATAAATCACAGAAGCAGGTAACCATTTTGTATGATTTATGCAGCATAAGATCGTGACAGATGAGGGCAAGCTCTTTTAATGTACAATGGGGAAAAATATGCAGTGATAAGTGAATGCTAACACTGTACCTTAAAATCAATAAATGCTGATGCAGCACAGTAATAACTCAACCAGTTTTAGATTTGAAGCCTCAGTCAACTTGCATCAAATTAATCTGCTCTGGAAATAGCATGCAACATGTTCATACTTGCACACCGTTAATTACATAAGGTGTAATTATAAAGCTTTATTAATCATCATGATATTTTAAATGGAAACTTTTGTATATGGTTGTAGCCAGTTAAAATAATTTAAGACATATATTTTAAAACAAGAAATATGTCGCTGAGATGTTGGGTAGGAATTACTAAGCATAAGCTTGAAGAGGCTGAATAAGATTAAAAAGTAAAGCAAAAAAATAGACAAGGACAAATAATTTTACATTAAAGAAGAAGAATTGAAACAGATATGCTAATTTTGACAAAAATCAACTTGTCAGAGTTGCAAAAACCTCACTTTGAAAAACAAATTTAAAAAATAATCATCAAGGGAACTGCAATTATAATTCTGTCAAGAAACCAGGGAGAAAAACAAGACTGCATTTACTTCTCCTGAAGTTAAAATTGTAAACACCTGCTCTTTATCCTGGAATTTATACCAGAGTTCCCGTCTCTTTCTTTCTTGAAAGATACGACAAGACAGAGACTGTATCTTGTCCTGTATTTTGTATAAGACTGTGTGCGTTGGCAGCTCTCCATAAATATTGATGAGTGTAACAGAAGAGTTAACTTGGGTTGCTCCAGCAGTCAAAGAATAAATCCTGCACTAAATACACTGGGGTTTTTGAAGATCTGATTATATCACCTACAAGTTCAGGACTTTGTTTTCCTCACTGGGTGTTTTTTTACCCTGTTGTTATATTTTATTGTATTTTTGCAAAGCCCTGACTGTTCAGAGTTCTGGCATCTTCTTTTTGGCCGGTCTCCCAAAATGACATATATAGGATACCCTGTTCCTCAGAGAACAGGCAAATAATACTCATGGAGTCCTACTCATTTTTCTGCTCACTCAAAATTTAGTTAAGGATGGACTTTGTTAAGATAAATGTTAGTGTTCCCACTCTTCACCTCTCACCAAAAGAGCAGGATTGAATAAAAAAATACGTACATGACTGAGGCTTGGAGAAAAAGCAGCACTTTTATAAACTACATTTGAACATTTCAAGGACTGAATTTTCCATCAGCATCAAAATGATCATTAAATCCACTGTACTTAAGTGTTCCTCCTCATGCAATTCAAATGGTCTATATTTTCATTTGTTTACAACACATCTGTAAATTTTTCTCTAAATGGATTGCTGCATTTACTAAGCAACTCTGTCTTCTTTCTCCATATTTTCCTATGAATTGATATGAACTCTCTATAAGATAGGGGATAAATACATATACATTTTGCGGTTTTCTGCTGTGTTTCCTTTCTAATTATATATAATTAATTTCAAAAACACAAATGCGAAGATAACTATAAAATTTGTGACCCTGACCTACACATACTAATTTAAAGAAGGATGCAGTATTATGGGCATTTTTAAAGTAACTGATACACCCCAGAAAGACACCTTCTCTTCTTCACATACAATACAATTCTGCAATTTTAATTGTGGTAATCCTCAACCTACACGTGCTGTGATCAGTTCGTAAATCAGATGCTGAAATCAAAGGAAATTTTTCCTGTTTGAGGCACAGACGACTGTTAGTATTTCTCCAATTTCTCTACTCCAAGTTTGTACACTGTCATGAAGATTATGTTCTTCTTTAAAACCTGAATCACTAAGCAAATACATAAATTCACAAGATCTACAGCCCATTGTGTTCATCAGAGAATGCTAGCATGGCAGAGAACAACTTTTACACAACTACTTTGAGAAACCTACCGTTCATCAATCTGCATCGAATACCTGTAAAAATATATTTTCGTTAAACGTGAAAAAGAAAGGATTCCTAACTGCAATCAGACCTCGAGTGCACAAAGTAGCTGGTTTCTTAAATTAAACTAATTCATTTTCTACAACCTTCTACTCACAGCTAACATATCATCAGCGAGGGATATGGAGTGCTAAGCTATAAAATGCCAGGAACTGTGGAAGGGGAGCTGGATTTGAAGGGTACACGCAAAAAGGCCTCAGGATCATTAACATCTCTCCTCAAAGCTTAGGAATGAGCACACTTTCTTTTTTCCTTTTCCACTGCATTTCAGATGTTGCTGTCTTAATTTTAACCTTACATGAATTTCCTTGGCTGTGGTACAGTTTTAGTCCCTTAAATGCAGGCTTCTAATGAAAATATTGACACAAGCTTAACTGAAGTGACGGAAACAGTGCTATTATCTCGCCTTGGACAGAGAGAGGCTATTATGGAGATAAAACTTTTAAATAACAAGTAGACCCCATGTCTTTAATTGAGGAATTGGATTAATACTGAGAAAAAATAAGAAAACGTTTGTGAAGTTTTTTTGAATGGCAACCCAAAGTCAATAACATGGCATTTTTCACTCTTTTACATAAAATTTAAAGCAAATTAGATCAAGCAGGTCTCATTTAATCTTCACCCAAAGTGAAGATTCCGAGTGATTACTTGGCATCTTGAAATCTTAAGATTTTTTTTCCCCTTAATGAAATTTCTGTCACCCAGTCAGTGAGCTGAACTAATTTGTTGTGTCCCAGGTATGCGATCAGGCATTAGAAATAACTATTAATGATGAAATAATTTAATATGAACAAATTAAATATTAAGACAGTTTTTTGCAAAATAGGTTTATTTATTTCTAGAACAAAAGGACTTTACCCATGGGATGACATTCCTTAAAAATCCTCACCCAATCCTTACAATTATGAGGCAGTTTCAACCAATTTTTGTGTGTTGACAGAGCAGGTTGTTATGGATTCTTTTAAATTTTGAGCAAGAAATAGTCTCCATATTCCTTTTTTGAATTACACTACATTTGTTGTTTTATATTGAAATATTTTATATTTCCTTTGAAATCTCTCTTGTTACACGAACCTTATGAACTATATAGCTCTACCTCAAAATAGGTTTGTGTGTGATCCATAAATATCATCTAACAAAATAATGTTTTTATAACTGTCAATTAATTTTTTTGCCAAAGTTAACACTTTAAATCCAAGTAAATTATTGTATCTACCCAGCCAAAAAAATGTCAAGCTCTCCATTAACTGGGGTATAAAACTGTCTGACTTTTCTTGCCGACAGATTTGAAAGAAATCGCAGATAACTGAAGAGAAACTGATTTAGCAGATGGTTAGACGTGCATGGTGAAAAGCTATATATATGTATGGATACATATAAATATATATTATTATTAATATTTTTCCCATTGGGATGAATGGCTGACCCAGTTCCGCTTCTTCTTTAGAAATTGCTCCTTTCCAGACTAAACACAGACTTTGGGTGGGGTTGTGGGGATTGTATGTATTGTACAGTACATATTTTCCCAGGAAAACACAATCTCTGAGTGACTCTGGCTAGCCATGAAAGAGAAAGAGGGAGGCTTGCGGAGACTCCTCTGTGCAGAGGGTATTAGGGGAGGAATCTGCCTGCCATGGAGTGGATGGAGAGCCTCTTGGTTCTCTTCCTAACACCCGGATTATTTGCTTAAATAGCAGGACAACTTTGGCACATACATGATCTCCCACACTTATTGCTCCTGTTATTATTTTCTCTGAATGTGAAATTATGCAAAGAATTTTACCATGGCTACCTGCCTACTTACTGCCTGAGTTATGGTAGTAATTACGACATGGGCAGTTCCTTTTTCTTCTCTTTTTAGCCACGGCAGTTCCCTTCAGCTTGCTATCATAGGCCCACAGACTAATAGACTTTTGCAGAAAATTGATTGATTACAGTCTGATCATTCTAGGTGTCATCTGGTGTTTCCACATAGCTGAGAATGAACAGTTTATGAAGTGCCAATTGCAGCCTCCAGCTAAAGAAAGGCTCCCCAGGGCTTCAGGAGAGCTCTGGCTGCTACCAGACTTTATAATTATTTCCCACACTTTTCCCCATCCTCTCCTCCTTGTCCGTTCCCTTGTCTCTAACCCCCGCCGTCTAGGCAGGGTCACTGAACTTTAATTTTATGTCAGTGGCATTTGGCTGCAGAAGGGATTAAAGGCCGAGAAGCGGTGAGACCAGGCGACGGGGTGGGAGATGGAGAGGGAAGGAATGAGAACAAGCATGAGAGAAAAATGGCAAAGCACAGACCAAGCCCTACAGGGAGGACAGCCCTCTTCTTCTCGGTAGGCAACAGCCAATGTGCGGGGCTGAACCCAGACCTGCCGGGCATGGGAAAGGTTCACAGCAGAGAAAAGAGCTTCTGTAGGAACTGGTATTACTGGGTGAGTTAGTCCCGCTCCTCTGTGCCTCACATGGAGCACGATGTTGTAACACTGGAGCATTTCCCAGGCTAGTAGAGTGGAGGAAAGACACTGACAAAAGTGGAGGGAAGCTCATTGTGGTAGGGAGAAGGTGCATATGGACAGAGAAAGGGCAAACCCAAGAGAAAAGGAGGGAGAACGTGATAAACACAGATAATGTGCAAATGAAAGATGAAATTACACCAAGTATAAGTTTCTTCTGGTGAGCCTTACAGGTGAAGGAAGCAGTTTTCTTCTCAATCTCTGGTGGCAGAGCGACTACTTCAACCTCCCCAGCCACTTGGCTCCCCAGGCAAACTTTTCGTCCTTGCAAAATAAAATGCATCTCCCCCCACCCCGTTCAGTATGTGTGTGCAGGGAGTACACAGACGGGCTACTAACATTTGCAGCCATAAATAACCTAGAAGCTAGCTTTTAAAAACCGCAGGTTAAAGGATGAGGGCTGCCATGACGCACACAGAGAGGCTGAGATCAGAGGAGCAGCTAAAAGGGGTCGGGAGAAACAATGAATCCCCTTGTTCTGAGTCATATTTATGAGTGCTCCATTGCACCTAAAGTTCATATTTTATTGGGTAGGCCATGGGGTTTCCCCATTTGCTCATCTCTTAAAATAACACCCCTGGTTAAAATTTCCTATAAAACACAGAAATGCTACAGCAGGCAGAACTTGTCAACCCTGACAACTACATTATTTAAGTTTGTGGGTGGGGTACACCAAGCAGGAGCCGGTTTGTGTTTTGTACTGAATTATGAATTTGTTTTTGTATAAAAAAATGACTGTAAAACAAGTAGAAAAGGAGAGGTTTTACAGCTCAGCACTCCACTTCGAATCTTCCCACTAGTATTGAGAGATGCTCCAAAAGGTGAATCTAAATGTTCAGTTCCCAGCTCTTTTTGAGCAACAGCTCCTGTGGGATGGATCAAGAACTTGGCTTTATCGGCTGCTGTTATACAACTCAGTGGCATGTGTGGTACCTTGCCAGAACATGGCTTTACTTTTTTTCCCACTGCAATTCAGGGCAAACTGAAGACAACGGTTATTAATGAGTCAGAGCCTAGAAAACTTATTGGGACAGCTAGTGATGGTACATGATATATATCCATAGCTGATAACCAGTGGCTTTGGAGAAGGAAAACTTCACCTAGCTCTCTTTTTGGAAGGCAATAAGAAGGAGATAGGAATTTGAATATTCAAAACGTCTGGTAGGTTTATTTTTATCTAACCTAGCAATAGTATCCATTCAGACCCCACGAGAACCTAAGGGTCTTTTCCAGGCTTAGTGATTCTGTGATTCTATCCCTTTGTAGACTGTGTCTATTAAATGAAACTACTGTTGATGTAATTCTCCTGTATTTGACTGTAGCCAAATTAATGAAGCTTTATTCATATTATCTGGAAAAGCTGTACCCATAATCCAGAGTAAGTATTATAAATTAACTTATTATAAATCAATTTGTCTAGGCATATTCATTTAAAATATCCTTTTTTCTTTTAAAGTGAGGGAGAAATATGGGGGGGGCATTCAACTGCAAGGTACTTCAAAATGATTTCAAAATGTTATTGTGTGGGAATTTTACAATATGGATGACATCAGTTTGGGAGGCAGAGGTGTTAAATTCTGTCTTGGCAAGCCTAGACTACAGAAGAGGAAAAAGCAGGAACACTGAATGATTTGCCAGTCTGATTTTGGAGCAGCGGGCAGATGGCACCTATTGGCACCTGGTACCTGGAGCCATGGGGTTCTAGTGGTATGGTTTGCGAAGACATTAGCTGAGAAATCCAAAAAGTGGGCAAACAGTAGAGTGGATGATAAAGCCATGAGAGTGAGAGCAAGCACAGCATACAACCACACGACAGCTGTAGTCTTTGTGGTGATTTTTGATGGCCGAGACCCAGCAGGAACATGGCTTTTGGAAGGTTGTTCCCAAGCTTACCTCAGCTGGGGTATCTGTCAATAACTACAAGTTATAACGTGCTAGTCATCCTGAAGGTTAAGCTGCTAGTCCTGACCAGGTTATCTGGCTGTCTTGTAGATTAAATGTGCCCAAATGTTTTGCGGTGAGCCTATTCCACCCCCAGCCCAGCCTAAACCTGAAAGTCAGAGAGTGAAATCTCTGAGCAACCAAGTAGGAAAAACCTGAAGAGCCTCAGATAGAGAATGAAAACAGTGTACCTCTGTTCACCAATCCACAAAATGAGGATGGCTAAATATTTCTGTGCTCATTTTCACTTCTCTGCACTCTCACTCTTTGACCTTGCAGAGCACTAGAATAGCTTCTTCTCATGAAACCTCATTTTACGCTGGCCGGGCACTCTGGAAAATACCTTGCTCCTAAGGGCCTCCCAACACCTTGTGTTTCCTCATAGTGATCTTAAGCATTATTTTAGAAAGGGCTAAAAAACCCCTTCTACAAGGGCAACAAGTCTATTTACAGATCGTTTTACAAAATAATGAAAAAGAAACAGTGGAATTAAAGCACCAAATATGAGATTTGAGATCTGGTGCAATGGGTAGATGACGTGTGGTTAGTCTAGCTCTTGTTCTCAGAATATAGATTTGTGTCTCTCTGAGGCATGTGTGCATGCATATCAGCCTGTGTGCATGGCTTTGTGTGTGTAATATAGAAAACTCTTAAGTTTTAGTCATTGGGATTTTTTCCCCCTTAAATCATAATATTCTTTCCCATCAATACTATGTGGCTTTAGCAGCCCTGACCTTTCAAGCTGCCTGTTTGGGCCACTGTTTATCAGATGACCGTTTGACCTCCTTGTTAATTGTACTTAATTACATCCTGTTGTAACATTTTGAAATAAGGAGGAGAGTTTATGGATCTGCTCCAAAGAGCTGAAGAGTAAAACAGCAGCAGAATTCAGTGGTATGAGGTGCTGAGTAATCCCATAGTTAGGTCAGTAAGATCTCTGCCTTGTTCCTTTGATTGCAAAATTGGGTCCTTAAATCCTTCCTTTTCCATTGAGGATCCTTGATACTTCTGAGAATAAAATCACAAAATTTTCTTTGTTCTGAGAAGGGCTTCTCCTCTCCGATTCTCAGCTTGGAGCTTTCTCCAAAGAGATCAAGGAAGGAGTGAGAGGCCTATCAAGAGTACTGCAAGGACTGAAGTTCACATACGATGATATAAAAGAGACAAGCCTCTTTGCCATAAATGATCTCTCTGTGGGTTTCCAAAACTTCAGAGTTCCTTACGCTTCCACAGAATTGTGAGTTCCCATGAGCTTTGTGGTGGTTGTATAATATTTGCCCTGAGATCTTCTGTGCATTGATGATTTATGGGCACATCTAAGGTTTCATTTAAGAACAGCAATTATCCCTTATAGTTGCAGAAGAAACAAAAATGAAAACAAATCAACATCCAGAAACAGATGTAGTTCTTGAAAATGGGCACTCTAAAGGCTCAGAAAGCAACTTCAAGCACTTTTTATTTTATAATGCTTGTCATAGCTGATGGCTTTTGAAACACATGGGCTTGACCGTAGTGCTTCTCTTCTCACTAAAGACAAGATACATATATATGCTCCTCTACCGTTGTTGTTCCATAGTTCACTTTCCACACACTTGGTTTATAAGATTAGAGTAAACTTGATTTCCTAAAGTGAATGAAGACAAAAAGGAATAGAAGCTATAAAATGATTAATACCAAGTGAAAAATCTAGTCCCTAGACTTTAAGGATCACAAGGCAAAAGAATACGCCTTCAATTTTGTTTTATTAAAACACTGATAATTAGACTCATTGGAGAATGAAGTGCCATGAAGAATTAATTGCTTGTAGTAGTAAACTGCACATAATTATGGCATTATTGTAAAAGGTTTACCACTGAGCCTGAGTCATATTCTAGATAAGTTATTAGTGTAGTGTTGTGAGACTCTAGGCTGACACAGTACTGCCCATGATGATCCCTTCCCTGTGAAGGGAACAGTATTCTTGGGAAATGCTAATAATATGTACTAAGTCTTTCAGGTAGTGATGGTTAAACCTACAGTTCAGCTACACACAATTGCATTTGCCTAGTTAATGGTTTTTAAAGTTACAAGCTTCTATGATTAGAAATAGAACATGAATTTTCTGAATAGCATAGTAAGTTTTTCAGAAGGCCATAGTGTTTGGTGTTAAACAATAGTAAGTATAACTGAAATAATACAATTAAATATGATGACTTTCAAGGAAGCCTGCTTATTTTTTCAGAATTTTGAGAGGTATGTGTAATGTGACACAATATAGTACTGTTTATCAAAGTAGTTTAAAATTAGGTGTTATTTCAGGATAAAGTTCTTTCTTCTCTTAGATTCTTTGGTGTGCTTCTTTACTAATGTCGTCTTACAGATCTGAAGATGAGTATCTACTTTAACCACATAGGTCTTCAAAAAGTAATTTTTTTTCATCGCTTCTTAAACTATTTAATTAATAATCATGTTTACTGAGGCTGCATATCATAATGAGATCACATGTACAAGGAGATTAATTTTTATATATATAAAATCTTAATTTGTGTAAATATATTTAAAATAATATTTTGTAAAATCTATAA
>VXAK01011376.1:57774-118394 GCA_013399435.1 Arenaria interpres | reverse complement strand
ATAAACATATATAATTCATTTATATATATAGTAATGGAAAATCCGGAGACAGTTTACACTGTAGAGTGAACACCAAGTAGATCGAGTTCATGTTGCAATTCACTGGGTCAGAATGGAGGGAGCAATGTCATTAAGATTAGCAATATATTGCCCCAATTTTGGTTTCCCAGCAGTTGTGTTTTGCTTTCTCCGTATTTGTATGTATTCTTTAGAAATGGAAAAATACAGAGGCTGTGCTTACTAGCACTTGCATGTGTACAGGAGAGACCTAGTGCAAACGGGGTTCATCACAGGACTCCAATCAATGAAACAAGCATACGTGTGAACTGAAAAATTGACTCTGCGGGCACAACTCCCGAATAAGTTAAGACCTGTTCATCCTGTGTTTACATTGCCATCTGCTCCCATACAGGAATTAAGGTTCTTTTATTAACATTATATCACCTTGGGTCAATGAGATTTACCGCAGACCCCACTAAAACGTTCTGCTTCAGCTTGTCTGCAGGTAAGGAGTGTGCTCTCATCAAAATGGGAACGAAAGCAAGCCTCCAAAAGAAAAGACTGCAATGATTGCAGCTGTGGGCAATAGATGGTTCTAAATTACCTGAAAAAGAAAACTGGGCCTATCACCAAAGGTTAGGGCAGTAGTCGCTTCTAGCCCTAGTTGAAACAAAGGTTTAGAGCAAACATCTGCAAAGTCAAAGGCTGATCAGATGCTGCAAAATTCATGTCAATTTTTCTAAATGGTGTTGTATCAAAAAGATTGCATTTGAAATAAAAGCACGATGTTAGTGGTCAGGTTTCCAAACCGGCTGACACAGTACTCTCTGCTTAGAAAGGGATCCAAATTTGTCTGAGACATCAGCTTAACTATTAGGGGTGGACAGAAGCCAGTATTGTATAATAGGAGCTTCAGGAGACCATCTTTGCTGTTCCGGAGATGTATTACACCTACAGATACCTCCACAATCAGGCTGAGTATTGTGTTTGTAAGTAACTTGGCGAGGAATGTAAAAAATGCAATCCCAGGTGGAGTAACAGTGAAAATTAAGGAATGATATGATCATGTCCATAGTCCTGGGCAACCATCTCTAGGTGGCCCTGCCTGAACAGGGGGCTTGGAGCAGTTGACCTTCTGAGGTCCCTTCCAACCTCAGTCATTCTGTGACTCGGTTATAGAGTGGTTACAGAGAAGGAGGATCTTACTCTTGTCTTATACATTGACATCAATCATTCCTAGTTGTTTCTTTTTTTTTGGGGTGGGGTGATGATCTTACTCAGACAAGTGTTGGACGAACAGTTCTGTGTGCTCAAAGTGCCATGCTTTTTCTTTCTACTTTGGAAACCATGTCTTGTTTTTGACGTCATTTTTAGACTCCTGTGTCTCTCTTCCCAAACCTATTCAAAGTAACCTACTCTGAGGGATCGCCACCTATTGTTGTGTTACCTGGAGCTAATCTGGGCTCTTTCATGGCACAAATACTTTTTGTGAAGAGTGCTTTTTCTTTCCTCTCGCAGTGCAGGTGTAATGGCCAGATGGCCAACCCAGAGATCTTTTAATTCACTAACAAGCAGTGGGTTTCTGCTCGGAAAGAGGGTCGAAGTGTTCATTAACTTTGGTAAGATTTAAGTTTCTTTCAAGGTGTTTTTTTCCTTCTTGATGAGGGGATTTATTCCATGTGCAAGGTTTTATGTGGGTGAAATAATCTCTCTTTGTGAGAATAAATCATGATGAGATTAGACTACCAGAGCTGCAGAAGAGAGGGTGAGGTTTGAATCAGTCTAACAAGCTGTTAAAATCACAGCCAGCTCCCAAACTGGCTGTTAAAACCTGCGTCTGAACGTGCCACTCCTCACCATCACTGCCCGGGTCCCCTGGCTGCTCTTCCTCCTCATCTTCCTCCTGTTTGCCCCTTAGTGCAATGTCTAGAAGGGCCCCCCCTTACTGCAATGTCTGGAAGGGCCCCTCCCTGCTATGTTTCTGGCCCCATAACTCTGTTTCTCAGCACCACTGCTTAGGCTCTCCTAGGTGGGTCCCTGGTGTTGGCCAACAGGAAGCATGTACAGGGCAAACCTTTCAAAATGAGGGCTAACAATTTCTACAGGATGACAATCCAATCTCTTTACATTTTTCATTTTTAAGGTGATTGGCTCAGTTATATGGTGATTAGCCCAGTATACATGTGGGCACATCAAATAAAAATCTGAGGAACTCCGAATTCATTTGAGCCATGCTGAGACACGAGATAAGTACATGGCCTGTAATCAGCTATTTTTTGCCAATGAATTTAATATCCTATCTATAATACAGCACACCAAAATAATTTTAATTATATGTAATAACCATTTTTCTTGAGATGCTCTTGAGGGTTTCCTTCCTCATAGTTGTTACAGCTGGACTGTTTTTTATGGAATATTTGGTCAGTGTTAATGGCTATGAGTAATATTAAAATACTCAGATGTGAGCACAGCGTAAGCAGAAAATAGTGCCTATCCAGTTGCATTCAGTTTGGCCCACAGACACAACTTCCATGCAAGCATTTCTGACAAATTCCACAGCGGATAATGGATGGAGTTCATTAGACGACATGTGCAAATGGTAAATGGCGGAGTGGCTTGCCACCTCTGGGTGGAAGTGAGCAGGGGGTTAACACAAGCAGGAACTAAGGAGATGTGGGAAGACAGAATGGGCTTTAATGTTTAGCTTTTACTCCCTTGCCAGTTGGCCTATGATGATATATGCCCTTTCACCCTTCTTAGAAGTTATGTTCCATCTGTATACTTTTACAGTGTCAAAACAGTTATAACTTACACCTATTTTCTGACCATTGGATCCCAGAGGTATAACTTTTGTTCTTATTCAGTTGCAGCTGAACCCAAGAGGGATCTTTTTTTTTCTGTCATTTGTTAACCTTGGGGTTGTGTTGATCTGACATCCTGACTTTCACACACAGTCAGAAACCTGGGAATAACTGTTAGTTTTCTTTGTGACGATCTATGATCAGAGAAAAACAAAATTAAATACGAGAAAAAATGGAAGTCTATTGATAGACAATATCAAAATGTACTGGCTTTGCCAAAGCCCAGGCAAAATAGACATCATTGAAATTGCAGATAAAATTAACAACCTCAGGCATGGTGATGTAAGGATTAGCTAATTTATCTATGTATCAGCTCAGAACTACATAATACAGTAATCTTTCCTCTGATTTGTTTTATTCTTTCAAGTAAAGATTTATTCATCACTGATGAAAATGAACACAATTAAAAACCTAGCGGATATTAATTTTAAAACAGGTATTTGTGATTGGAGTGCCTTTGTAATATGTAATAAAACAATGAAGAAATCGGAGGGTTCGTCCTTGTTACATTCAAAACAGCAAACTGCACGTGATATTTTTCTTCTTTGCCTCTTCCCAAACCCTTGGTTGCGACGTTGCTCTCTTTTGGCACACATTACTGCTGACAGCACAAAATAGATCTAAATATGACCTGTTTCTGTTAATCCTGGAGCTGTGACTAGCTGGACTTTTAACTTTAAAATTTAGAGAGGAAGATTCAGCTGAGATTCTACCACTGTTAGTAGAATTAAAAAGTACATGTATGCAGTGTATGTTTTGTTGTGCTTTGTGCTACTTCTGAACAACGGGAGTGAAAGTCTTGTGTTTGGGAAGCTGGAGGATACAGTGCATTACACTGCTGAAACCAGAAGAAAAATAAGATTTTGAGGAATCACTTCGTCAACTATCTTTTATATTACGATCGTGATAA
The DNA here is from genome assembly GCA_013399435.1 of Arenaria interpres. Classification (NCBI taxonomy): domain Eukaryota; kingdom Metazoa; phylum Chordata; class Aves; order Charadriiformes; family Scolopacidae; genus Arenaria; species Arenaria interpres. Next base: position 114,623 of record VXAK01011376.1, on the reverse strand, counting down.
CACAGAGACTTAGATTCTCATAATTCTGTTCACTTCCAAAACTCAATCTCTTTATTCTGGTTACTTATTCCTGCTGTTGCACTGGCCAGGACCAAACCAGTGTAAGAAAAGCAGGGTGTTGCTCTTCCACTTATTATTCTGTATCAACAACTGAAAGCCTTCCAGCATTTAATTATTATTGGAGCAGCTGCAGCACAGCACTTGTTTTGACTTGTTGAGCAAGTGCATTTGACTTGGAAGACACAGAGAAGAATGGGCTGAATGAATAACACATGTTTACCAATGAATTTTTCAGCAAAACATTGGCTATTGAATGAAGACCAGCAATTTCATTAAACCCTCTATTTTACCCGTATTTCAGTGTGAAGTAACAAGAAGGCATCATAGGTAATCTCATGGTGTACAGAACACCTGGGAGATTATGCGTGAGAAAGCTGAGCTCAGTTATGCCTCTTTGGTCGAGGCATTTCTTTAGGTCTGTGCCTATAAAAGTTGCTGGCAGGCACTGGTATACAGTTCCTGGGAACTCTTTTCTGCTCAGGGTGAATGCTGGGAGCTTTTAATTATGTACTGAGCTCTAAATCTTCAAACAATTCATGAAAAAATTTTTTTTTCTTTTACATATACAGTTATATTCTACCATGTTTTTGTAACTTCCATTATTTGCCTAATTGCTGACTACCACTTACTAAAGTTGAATACATTGCATGTATGTTTTCAGGGCCCTAGAAAGCAGAAATCACACAATTTCAGAGTCCACCTTAATAATAATTTAGTGTTCCAAAATATTTTGACTTTTTCAAATGTGTATTTTGTTAATTGGTAAGAATCTAACATATCTTATTGAGTACAACAGCAAAATTAAAACCTTAGAATTTTAATAATAGAGCAGCGTTTTCCTTGTCATTCTCAAAAGATGTAATACTAAATGCTTGGGTAAGATACATGAATATTCTAACCTATTTTTTTATTAAGCATGGGATATAGAAATACATTTCTTCTATGAGAGATAAAGAAAGAAATCCAATATCTACTTGAAAAAAGTCCAGGCAATGTCGTCTTCTTTTTTTTTTTTTTAATTTAAAATTATGATTTTCCTTTTCATTCTTGCTCTATATTCTATGGCAGTCAGTGAAGGTTTTCTCATACAGTTCCGTAATTCTGTGCAATTATGGAAGAGATATTCTACCATTAAAATCTGGATTCAATAAACAATAGATGATTTTTCATTTATTGAAACTGCCACTAGCTGCACAGTATTTCATCAAACAATTTCAAACTGTCCCTAATTTAGTTAAGCAAAATAGCCAAATGTTGCTCATTGATGTCAGTAACTGTCTGAAAATAAAGAATTTAGTGAAATGACTCTAAATTTGCAGCAATATAACTTGTTTCAGAATCTGACCTATCAAGCTTTCTGCTTTGTATTTTAATAAGAAAGTATATTTTATGTGAAAGCAATTTACATCATTCTTTCAAAACCACATCTATAGTTACTTTAAATACAACCAGTCTAATAATAATAAATAGAGAGAAACTCAAATATACAGCACTGCAATAAAGGAGTTCTTAACGAACAGAACTGTTGGGAAAAAAAAAGAAAAAAGTAAAGTATTTGCAAACTTACACTCCCTATTTAAGCAAAATTCTCACTGACTAAGGAAATAGTTTTGCCTCAGTCAGAAAGGGTTCAGAATTTGGATTAAGATTCTGACAACGAGTTTTGTGTTTAAGATATGTGTGAAATGCAGTTTTGGGGACCCCTACTTTCAACGTCTGCCTACACTTTTGTCTTAAGGGATCCTTATATGCCTGCTCTTGGGCTTTCAGTATGAGCTGATCCAGTTTGATTGGAGATGAGTTCCCAACAGATCTCAGTTCAGAAAGTAAATTCTGAACATTCCCGAGACACATGGACAGACACGACTGAAGCCCGTGCAATGTGTTTTCCCACCTCAGGCTGGGCAAGGAGATGAGGAAATGAAGGGTTATTAAGCCTAAATCACCCACTTTTCCCTTACTACTGACTACAGAACACTTGGGAGGGCACCAACCCTCCCTCACTCTGCTGATGAAAATAGGTAAAATGAAATGCAGACAACTTGGTACTAAAAGGAGAACAGGCAAGCAGGCGTAAGACTCTGAAGCTTTGTAGTAAAAGCACTCAGGTGAATGATTATCTAGAAAATGCCTAATATCAAATAAATATATAAAAAAAAATCAGATATAGGAACAAAAACATATCTGATTATTATTATTATTTTGACTCCGAACCCTTGCATTTCTTCTGTGCAGTAGACCAGGATGTCCCACTACTGGGCTACTCAGCATCCTGGCAGTTAGGACATGGCCATCGAAAACAGCTGATAGAGACTGAAATATCCTTTGACCGAGCAAGGACTATCTCTTAGTCCTGTTCTCTGGAACTGCAGATGATTAAAGGGGAAATGTAGATAAACTCCTCTGTTCTTCTTGCTGGCTGGTGCAAGACAGTTGACCCTTAACAAACAGAAGTGTCTCTCCACTGAGTATATCAGGCAGCCGTCTCTAGTATCCGAAACAATCCTTTAAGGACAGGTGACTAGTTTTATCAATTTCAGTGTCTAACTCAAAATAGATTTCCTGAGTCTGGATCGGGATTCTTACCATTCCATCAAACGGATTAAACCTGTTAAGGCAGTAGTGCTTAGACAAATATTTACATTGTCTGGTATTTATTTTTTTTTAATAATAACTTTTGGAAAGCTTAATCTAAGTTTCTAAAGTTAATTTTCTACAGTGTAAAAAACAACAAAGTTACAGAGCTCTAAAGTATATCTTTAAAAATCTGTCATCTGGTCTCCTCAAATGAATGAGCTTCTTAACTTTTCTCTAATGCACTTCATTAAAATAGTTACACCTAGCACAACTGTTTGAGTTTTTTATATATATCTTTCATTTTGTTCTAGGATCACATCTTCTCTCCTATACACACATCCTACAAAATGTTTGTTGCCTTATTTTGTAAAAAGTAAGTTAGTTTAAATGGTCTAATCATAGAAAAGAGAACGTGTTTCTAGAATGTGAACGTTGGCGAGAAGAGCAGGAATGAGGCAAACAGCTATTTGATGTCTGTCTTTTCACAGTAGCACAATAGCTAATTCCTAGGGCCTCTGACCTTTTAGTGTCCTGTAACAGAGTACTTGCATTAATCTGTTGCTTATCTGTCACCTACCACATTTGATATTTCCAGCCTCTGCTTTCAATTATCAGTCATTTGAGGCAGCACTGAGTAATTTCAGGAGAAAACGCCTGGAACCTTTGACCTGTTTTTGTCAGATAACCACAAGTGTTCACTGTAGATAAACTATCATTTCATTATATTCAAGATGTAAACGAGTGTCGTTTGTAGTGTATCAGCTTACTGTAACCTTTATCACCTTGAAGTGATTAAAACTGACTCGTTTACTTAGTGCTTATACAAAGAATTCAGAGTCAAACAGTGAAATTCAGCGAGAATGGTGTAAATGGCCCCTTATGGTTACACAGTCTGTAAGACCCTCTGTTTTCCCTTGGCGTGTATATTTAGTAGTTAAACAGTGACGTTGATTAGGGAGGCTTCATTATTTGTGGTTCCAGTTGGGATCCCGGGATCTTACATTGTAAAATCAGCTTATTCCAACATATCTTTGCTTTGTTCCCCAGTCTGCCAAAGAAGCTTTCACTTTCCCTATGTGTCACCACATACCAACCATTTCAGGAAAAACAAAGCACACGTCAGTGGGGAGCTAATCACTAATGAAAAAGCACGTCTAACAGTCCCACATGCCCTATGACCTAAACTAGCACTAAGCCACCACTTTTTACATTTTTTAAGCTCAGTTAATCAGACATTTATAGCTGAATTGGTAAAATACCCGTTACTTATTATACTGTCTACCCATACATGTGCTTTGTAATTTTTTTCAAGAAGACAAATACTTTAGGTAATGAAAATTAGTGCATGATATTTTTTCTTGGTGTAAAAGATGAGCCCTTTTTTCCAAAATATCTTTTTGGTGTAAATTTGTCTTCCTTCTTCTTAGAGTTGGGCTTAGTATAAATACAGTATGAATATTTCATCAGTTTGCCACATGGGTGGAAAATATCATTCTTTCCCATCTTACACACAGGTGTTTGTGATATTCCCCTGAGCCATGATTTGTCTGATGTAACCATAGTGCTGAATATATTAGTCTCAGGTGGTATAAAAATAACATTTTAAAAAGTTGATGCTAAGAATCCTGATCAATGAATGCAAATGAAGGATTTTGTTGTAATTAGCACTGACCATATTATTGCACTTTTTTTTTTTGCTTGGAAAAATTATAATCCTCCAGTGGTTAAAAAAGGACTTCCTGGTCAACCGGTTTTTAGATGCTGTGATCGGTCCCACAGAGATGCATTTGGCAGATGAACTGAGCAGAGCTGGAATGACACGAGAACACTCTGGAAGAACTGAACACTTAAAAATCTTAACCTGTATTTTTCGGACTGCCAGTGTTCAAAAACTCTCGCATGTGAAACAAAAATATTTGAGATGTGGTGCCTCCCCTGCACTTCATGCCATTTCATCAGGATAAAGGACCTGAGGGACACCCTACTGAGCATTCACAATATTCCCCGACAAGTCATTTATTAGACGAAGAAGAGATCAAGACTTGTGTATTATTTTTGGTATTAAAATACTTAATATAATTGAATAACATTTTGCTTTTATAACTTGGCTATTTTTCTAGTCATTAGTCAACATTGCAACATCACAGCCACTGGCTTTTTTTCAGTCTACTGTGTAACTCAGGATCTTAGCTTGCCTAGATTTCTAAAAATTGTTTTTACCATTGGCTGACTGAGATTTACGGTTTGAGATTCTGGCTTCATTGTGGAGAGCGGGACCTCCCCGGACTCATATTTTTTCACAGTGTCCAGTGCCCGTTTCCTGCAGTCCTTTCTTTCTGCAGGCTGTTGCTAGTCCCAAGACCTGGCCTGCCTGGACGTACCCCAGGAAATTTTGCACTTGTGTCCCTTGCAGACGGCAGTGCTGTTTCTCCCCTGGGTATACACGGAAACACAGATAAGTACTATCTGTGTGAGCTGTAATAATTCGCTTTGGGCTTGTCAGGAAGTGGCTATCAGAATACTCTCAGCAGTTGTGAGTGGTCCTGAGAGAACCCCACAGATGCTATTGCAGGGTATTGTAGAGACATCTGCTCCAAACTATAACATAGAGAGAAAGAACCGCTGTTTCCAAACTAATGTTACTAATTAGAAAGTACTTGCAAGAAACTAGACAAAAGGAAACCTCAAACCCCCCAAAAATGGAACAGGCTAGGAGTACTGGCATTTAAACCTTTTATTCAGTGTCTAATTCTCTGATGTTTACTTATAGTGCGTAGTGTTTTGTTACACACACATGCTGCAAATACTTGCTGAATAAATACTAACCAGAAATATCAGAAAGTGGTGCTACATTAAATCTGCCTTTAATATATTTTTCATTTAAGGGTTATCGACATACTTGTTCTATGTTAGTTCCAAAATGCTCGGTTATAACCTTAGAAACTTGCAGCAGCAGACTCTGTGCTAGAAAAATCCTCCCTGGTTCATTGCATTTGCATATGCTAATCTCTGCCAAGTTCGCTCCAAAATGAAAGGCTTTAAATGGACATTCAAAAAAAAAAAAAAGCAAACAAACCCCAAACCTCAAGTCAGATCTCTGTATATATCTCACAGTTTAGAACCGGGCAGTGGAGCTGCTAAATAGCCTGTATCCTGTTTCTCTTCAGTAGCAGCCCATTCATCTTCAGGTACAGAGGAGCCAGTTTACATGCTTCTGCCTCTTTTCTGCTTTACTTTTTCTACCTAGTGTATGATGGCAAACCCACGTAAGCTAAATATGTGCTTGGGCCAAGGAAACCTCACAGTTAGCAGACAATTTTCCTTTTGTCAGCCAGGAGAAAGTTCATTTTCACCGAAGATAAAGTGTTCTTATAGCCTATATATTTTATTTTTGGTGGTTCTTAAGGCAACATAGATTTGCGTATTTGAAAAAAATATGCTAATGAAAACAAGGATAGTTTAGGTTTTTGAAAGGGTGAAAGGGAAGCATACTGTAAAGTACTAGCTACATGGGCACAGGTGACGTAACTAGTAACTACTGCTCTGAAAACAGTGTAAATACTTTTCCTCCATTAACTCTGCCTTTAGTATGTCTGTAATTGTACCCTTATATGGCAAGCCCAAAACTTTTTTTTGCTTTTACTACATTTCTATTTTGTAAGACCACATATATTTTAAAATAATGCACATATGCAGGTTTATATATAAATATTTATATATTTATACACACATGCAAACACCTACACATTGTAGGTGATGAAAGATGAAATTGCATAGGTGTACACATATACACAAGCATATAAGTATAAATACACATATGTATTATAATTACATACAGATTTTATTATTTTTACACGTAACATTTGGTTACCTAAATATGTGCTATTTCAGAACTGACATTATTCCTTCCTCAGATTCAAGGACATTTAGTATTCAAATGCAATAAAAGAGCAACGGCTGTAGGAGGCTGGTGGAGCTAGCTAGCCATTAATGTTTGGCTGGTTATCTAAACTGAGTCCCAGCTCAGTGTTTTAGGCTTTGTCAGCAATAAAGCAAAGCACCTATCTCACAAAGCAGGAGGAACTTCTCCAGAAATGAGAAGTTCTCTCTTGCAGAGTGCAGCTGCTTCACAGGTCAATGACACATTGCACTCTGTGGCAGTGGAAACCATGGATCATTTTCCTTTCCACATCTGTAAAATCTGAGGTATTAATCCCATAAAATGGTCATCAGCCAGTACTGTGGACTGTAGGTTCCCTTGCCACATCAAAACATGTATTCCATTGCAAAAGCTGCTCCTAACTCAGGGTCAGAACTGCTGCAGACAGTGGAATGAGCCCAAAATCAGTTGTAAACTCCAAAAAACTAAAATCCTCTTTTTACTCCCCCTTAAAATCTTGCGCAATCCTGAATTAAACAATGCTAGGGTTCTTTTTTTTTTTCACATGGAATTGTGGCAGTGTTGGACACAATGGGAGCTGCACCTGCCCACCTACAGCAGGTTTGAGGGGACTTCTCACACCAGGATGGTTCTCCCTTTGCCACTGGGGTGCCAGAACCACTCAGCCCCAATCCATGGCTCCTACTTCTGGCCACTGGCAAGGTGACGCTTGTGCCATTAGAGTACGACGTGTGTTAATTTAGGTGATGCAACTGCTTCTTAGGTATGTAGTTGTTGCAGTGCTCTTTGGTACCGCTTTAGAATTTATTACGTTGAGCGGCAAAGAGCAGCATTCCTCCCATCTGCCTGGTTATTAGTGGCAATTAGTGTTTTCCAAAGTCATCTATGGCTCTGACATTACTACTGCTGTGCTTATGGCTACAGTGAAGTCCTAAATCCTTTCGCAATTCTTAGTTTGTCCATATTTCTAGTTACTTACATGCCCTCTTTCAGCTTTTTTTGATATTCTTTCCACTCTGGCTTCTGGAATTTGTATAAAAGCTACTGAGGTTTTTTTTTTTCTTTTGAACTGAAGACATTGAGCTGGTGGAATTTCCTTTAACTGGAAGTATGCCTGGGCTTGTGGTTTTATTATTTGCACAGTTTTATATTGTCCTGTTTGTTTACTCCCAAACACAGGGAACGCTCCATTAATCATGGGAAATGGGCATTCGTTTCACCTCTTTAATTTACATTCAACTCTTTTTCTCACAGTTGAAAGGGACAAGGACTTCTCCCACCAGCGAAGGCACTACAAAGAGTTTCGCTTTGACCTTACCCAAATCCCGCACGGAGAGGCAGTGACAGCAGCCGAATTCCGGATATACAAAGACCGAAGCAACAGCCGCTTTGAGAACGAAACAATTCAGATTAGCATATATCAGATCATCAAGGAGTACCCAAACAGGTACCCTCTTGGCATGAATGGATCACGTGTTGAGTAACGTTTTGTGTTTCTATCTTAAGAAGGGAGACAGTAGCTGATCATAAGCTTACCCTCTGCAAGGCATCTTTGCTACCGCTGTGGCATGTGCAGTATGAACTCCTAGGCAATGACATCAAATCCTGAGCAAGAATAAAGCTTACCTTCAAAGTAATTTATTCCAGGTTTATGGAGAGCTATGTGTCCAATCTCACCAAATGACCTGCCCATGCACAGAGAGGGTGAGGGGTCGTGTTCTCAGGGAGAAAATGGCGGGGTTGTACACACAGTCTAAGTGTCTGGATTTGGGAAATGCACCATTCGCTGATGCTAAGTTACTACCAGCCAAGATTCATTTAGCTCCTTAAAGGCAGATAGATTGCTCAACTTTGTCCATGTTTGAAGGAGCATGGAGTTTATTGCATGTGTTTTAATATTTTGCCGAATGTAATTAAAAGATAAAGTTGTACACTGACTTTAAGTTGACATATGCACAGTTAGCATATGAAGTTCACTGTAACCGAACATGAAAACAAATATGACGTTACACATGAGCAAATCTCTGAATCTGAGTTTGCAGAGCTCTGTGTGTGACGTATTTCCAAGACTCTGCAAGACCTGAGTAAATAAGTGACCAGATTTCATGAGGCAAAGTAACTAAATACCTGAAAAACCTCATTAAAAACTAGTAGCAATGCCAAGATGCCTCTGCAAAAAGCTACATACGCCCAAAATTTGGATTTTGAAATTAAATCGGTATATGTCTATTCTCATAAAAGTGGAAGAAATGAGGATTGTTTTGAGATAAACAAAAACTCTCCTTCATCTTGGAACAGATGAAGTATTTCTATCCCGGGCATGTCTAGCAAAAGCAAAGAAAATGGCAGCCTAAACTTGCAGAGTGTTCTGGAGAGCAAAAATGCCCCATCACCAGTTAGCTGGAAGGCTGGGCCAGAGTTCAAATCTCTTTTCTGCTCCCAGAAGCTTGAGCTTGTACCTTCCAGGTGAGATCTCTGAACACAAGTTATAAAATTTTTATGGCTGTAAACAGGGAGTCATTTTATATCAATGGAGCAGAACCAACAGGAGGGAAAGCACTTATCCTTCCAGAATACTTTCTGCTGTCTTTAGTAAATTTGGGCAGGAACAAAACAGTGTGGGATTTATTTTTTTTTTTATATTTGCCTTCAGCTTGACAAAATTCTTTTGACATAGTTTCTAAAAGAATTTTCCTGGAGGAAGGAATGAAATAGGAAGGAACAAAACATCTTTTTAAAGAGCACAGGTCAAGGTTAGGGTAATGCAAGCTCTTCACTTACAAACTCAACAGATTTTTTTTTTTAAGAACTAATGGGATAAGTTAGTTTTTCTAATCTGTTTGAAGTTTTCTTTTTTAGGTTTTGGTGGTTTTTTGTTGTTGTTTGGTTTTTTAAAAGTTTTCCCAGTAAGTGGTTTCTATTCTCTTTTAGAGAGATAAAAACTGCTTACTACTCTGAAGCGAGATCACACTTAAATATTCTCTGACTTGTTAAAATGACAACTGTCTCTGTGAAACCATTAAAGAATGCTCTTGATTTCCTTCAATACATAAACATAAATTTATAAACATTTTATATTTGCTTTTATAGACATAAAAGCCTATGTCATCTAGTTGAAGAATGATGTTGGAAATGGGGACATGCAACAATATACCACCCATTTGGTTTCAGCAGTATGACTACAGAAACATCAAATGTAGACTAAGTGTTTTGCTCCTATTGCTGATTTTGCCAGTCTCTACTCATACATAGAGTATATAAAGGCAAATGCCTCAGTGGGACAGGATGAGAAACGGCCACAAGCTTTCTACTGTTCAAATTAGAAACAAGGAACTTTTCCCACCTGCTTCTTGATACCTCCGGACAGAAGTGCTCCCAAGAATTTTCTTTTATTATCCTTCTTTTTTCTTTTTTTTTTTTTTTAACAAATAGAGCCACAGCTTTTAGTTTGGGGCCCGGACTTCATTAGTGTTATTCTTGACTTTGTCACCGCAGATTTGTCCTACATATGTGCATGAAATTTTAGGTGCAAAATTTCCAGAAGCTGCAATTGCGGAATGTGATGGTGAGATGAGAGAGTGGTGAGGCACTGGAACAGGTTGCCCAGGGAAGCTGTTGCTGCCCCATCCCTGGAGGGGTTCAAGGCCAGGCTGGATGGGGCTTGGAGCAACCTGGTCTGGTGGAAGGTGCCCTGCCTATGGCAGGGGGGGTTAGAACTAGGTGGTCTTTAGTGATCTCAGTGATTCTATGATTCAACTCCTTACTAGTGCCATAGCACAGCAAAACTGCTGTGTTTTGACTCTGCTCCTCCACCCTTCTTCGCTCTGAACAGGAAGTGTGGGTGTCTGACAGAGCTCTGCAATGCCAAATGCTGTCCTGCCATGCTTTCAGGCCAGGAGTGCTCAGGGTGTAGGGTTTCTGAGTTGCAGACTAAGGATTATGTTGTCGTCTTACACATTTTTCTGTCTCTGTGGCAGCATGGCTGCTGAAGCGTGTGTGTATTGAATTTACTCGGAGTTTGCTGAAATGACAGTCTTTGGGGCTAAGGTTTTCTCTTTGTTCTAAGTAAGTGTATAAAGTACAGCCTATGGCAAGGCAAACTTTCCTACGCAGCCCTGCCAATGTTCTCCTACCCGGATCTTTTCTCATGACGAAAGTAATATAGTCCAACAGGCCAAATCCTTGTTCATGATCTGGTGGCAGCTAGCCACTAATTTAACTAAACCCCAAGGATTCTTCCCACATTAGGGAATCCTCAAGTGGCATTAAGATACTACAGCAGCTTCCTGGAATGAGGCGAGAGGTGAAGCAGTGTTGTGGGGATGGCCCATTACATAGTAATACTGATTTGATCTGGTCGAAAACTTTGCTGGGTTTCAAGGAACATATAGATGGTTTATTCCACCTTTACTTCCTTAAGTGACCCAGGAGATCTGGAGCTTCTTAGACGTTCTGCCCGCAGTCTCTTTGCTGAAATTCTTGACTGTGGTAGCATTCCTGCTGTAGACAACTGGCCGTTTGGGACCAGACTGAGATCACTAAACTTAAACAGCCTCCATAAAGGTAAAGCCAATCAGCTGTATTCTGCCTGAATGTGTTCACTGTTGCATTTCAGGCTATTTACGACATAATGTCTTACTTTTTTATTATGTGTTGTGGGCTATTTTTTAAATAGAAATATTTTTTAAAATTAGAGCCAAAATTTGCAGCTGTTTTTCATTTTAAGTGTGACCATTTTTTTCTTTTCACAGAATAAAGGAGAATTTTAAAATTAAAAATGTCACAAAATGTGATGAGAAGTTTAAGTGAATGGCACCCACCAATGGGGGAATCCTGATCCCGGAGCTCTCATTGTTTTCTCAGGGAGCACGTTTTCACCCTATGTTTATATCAATTGTGAAAACAGTTGGGTTTTTTCCTGATGACTTCTTCTAATTTCTGTAGTAAATTGCTCTTATGTGGCCTAAATCATTAGCATTGGTCCAGAGGCACTTTCTCTGTTCTACTATGAGTTTTCAAGAGTCAGTTCTAGGTTTCTCCAGGTACCCACAATGAATTTTTGACTCATTTGCTGAGTTAATGGGTAAGAACAATCTGCCTCTTTGAGTCTATTACCTTAGCCGGATCACTGTGCTTTTAGGAAGGCAGGCAAGAAGATTGACATATTGACACCAAAGACACTTTGGTGTCAATTTCTGCTGCAATACAAAATAATAAAGTCACACTGAGGAGAGATCCAAAGGGGAAATTTGTCCTTTATAGGGGTTTCTGGACTGTACCACGAGCAATGCCCTATTCTGATTTGGCCTACAAGACATTGTGCATCCTGACTTTTGAGAACATTTTGTATCTGTCTCAGAAAAGTTTGGAACTGAAACAATCTATACAGGAAAACAATTATGTATTCTAGGAGGAGACAAGACAAATGTGAAATCATAGCACTGTGATATTGTCATTTTTTATATTCTAAACAATTTTACAGTTTTCTATTAAATATACTGAATTATACAAGAAATATTTAAACATCTTAAAGACTGTCACATTGAGAAGTAAACCTTTCAGCTTTAAATTCCGATCAAACTGCTTATTAGAGAAAAAAGTTGGCATTTAAGACTCCAGAGAGTACTATTTATGAGCTTGTGGTACGTTGTTAATTTGTTCAGTGCTAGCATAACAGGTCAGGCTCTTTTGAATTGTAAGGCTGTTTTCATGTTAGCTCCAGAGGGAGAACGTATGTTTTCTCCTTGTGTGGTCATTAGCATAGTCCTACCAGAATGGAAGTGATAAGAGTCCAGCAAAAGATTATCCTTTAACAGAAGGGAAAAAAGGTAACTTCAAAGAAAACCCATTCAGTTTTCTATTTTTTCTACAAAAAAAACCCCCAAACTCCTTTATAATTTCTGAGCTCTTTAACACAATTCGGCAGATATTTCTCACATGTAAGTAAACATCTGCTTGTCATAGCTCGCTTGGTCTTAGTTTCCTGCGTGTTGAACTAGCACAGTTTCAAGAGCCACACAAAATTTTTTTCTAGTATCAGACCTTCTAGGTGCCTTTACAGTGTTTAGTCTAGATAAGACAGCAACTTCCTATGATATTGTTGGGATTAAGAAACTAAGTGACAGAACCATTGTAATTTTAAATCCACTTTTCATACACAAAGCCTATTATTTCTATCTGTCTTACCTCTTTAATATTCATGCTGTCTGTAAGGTAACAATATGATTCCAAGGTCTGTAGAAGCCAAGTCTGTCTTTAGTTGACTTGGACAGTCAAAACTTAGAATAAAATATTTTTTCGTGTATATTATTGTTTTGATTACTATTTATGGCAGAAAATAAATAGGTTTCTATAACTATAGATTTAGGTTTAAAAGGCTGAATGGGGCAAACAGTTTTTAATAGTGCATGCTGCTTTGTAGAAGCATTTAAAATGAAACTGATGAGAGTTATATATCTTGGGTTTACTGTGGTCATTGCAGTAAATTATTTGCATCACAGATGTGGTTCTGGAACCAATTGTGTCAGGAGATATGTGAAAACAGAACAAATAAATGATCCATGCTAAACATTTAGTAACATGATTATACTAACTCCCCTGAGCAGCCCTTCTGAATTACTGGAAAATTTCATGGGAACAAATTTGAGAATATACCAGGGAATCGAGGGTTAAAATGTAATAATTACATTATTGAATAGATATATAATTTCTACTTTGATATAGAGACTTATTTTCTAAACATCTGTACTAATATGAAACTATCTAAACTGTCATCTATTCATGTTTTGTCATATGATATAGCTGCTGTCATATGTTATTAATAACAGATTTTTTCAGCGACACTATGCTTTTGAATTTTAGTTGAAATTGGAACGTGATTTTGACATTTTTTGTCTTTTACACTGAACGGTTTATAAAAGTTAATCTTCCTGAGACATTCTAGTGCTGAAAGATGAATCCTTTATACACGACCTCAACTATATATTTTGTGTATTTATATGAGGAAGCTGGATTTTTCAGATTTTCCAGAGCTGTAGTTTTCACATGCTGAGACTCATTTCAGAAAGGCCTCTCAGGGGAAATACCTGTATTATACTTAACAATTACATGTTAGCTACAGCACATGCTGTACTGTGTCATGACGAGGGTATGTCAAAGGATTATTCATTTGGACTCCAGGAAGTTATTGTCAGCAAGGAAACTAAGAACTAAAATTAATAATATTTGAACGCCTTAACTCTCTATTCTCTTTGACTTAGGGACGCAGACTTGTTCCTGTTAGACACAAGAAAGGCTCAAGCTTCTGATGTGGGCTGGTTTGTGTTTGACATTACTGTGACCAGCAATCACTGGGTGATTAATCCACAGAACAATCTGGGCTTGCAACTCTGCGCTGAAACTGTGGACGGTAAGATCATAACTGTAGGTCATAATGCCATATACGCTCTTGCCATCTCTTGCTGGGAACCTTTTCTGGATGGGTGTTTTTTAACTTGACTGGGTGACAGTTCATTGAGAGTTTATAAGCAAAGAACACAAGTCTTATCCTCCTATAGCTATAGCCTGCAAACTTTCTATTACTCTTAGTCCTGTAGAATATGGCAATTATAAAGCTCACAAAAGCAAGGTAAATTAAACGAAGTTTGGGATAAAACCTCCTACATACAAAATAAAGTTCTATTTTAATGTTCTTCCACTGATTATTACATTAAGGAAACTCGAGTAGATTTGTAGAATTTTTTATTTAGGAAGTTTCTAAAGATCTTTCTGGGCTGCTGTGTGAGGAAAGGTATAAAAAAAACCTCAGGAGAGTTCAGGAAGTACCTCATAGCTGCTGGTACTGCTGTTGGAGAAAGATTAACAGTAGGGTAATGTAGGGATTGGTTTTCTATCATTTGGGAAAAAAAAATTAAAAACTTTTTTGTCTTGAAATGGGTTAAAAATTTAAAATCTTGAAAATTTTAATTAGCCGAAAAGTAGAAACAACGTTATCAAAACTGAAGTCAGAGCTGTGGGGTTTTAGTACAAATTACTAGGCTACAACGTTATTCACAGTTATGCTCTTCATAAAAAAGTGAAAATGCATCTCAATGCAAAATAATATTTTTAGAAGAAATGTTCTTAGACTTCTTTAGAAACTAATAAAAAGAGACTTATATACTGTTTTTTCTGTGATGGTTCACTTAATCCATACTACTTTACAAGCAAACTTTCAGATTTAGCTCGCTCTTGTCAAAAAGCTTTTTATGTCAGAGGTCAAGGGATCTATGATGCCAGTTAATCTAAACCTTAGCTGACATAATGTTAATGGGTAGCAGAAGAAACCCTGGTATAAGGATTAATATTTTTTTCTTCTTCCTTTGTTCTGACGACATTTTCTCATTGTTTTTGATCTGAATTCTCCCTCAGGCTCAGTTGGGCTGTGAACAAAGCCTCTCATACTTTTTCGGCAAGTGCTGTGGCTGCTGGAGAGTTATGCAAAATGTCCTTCTTTAGGCACGATGCTTAAAAAGGGAGTTGGCAGGCTTGAAGCAGAGCGGGTGGCCATTACACCTAATATTGCCTGTATGGTCGAAGTACAGTCAGTGGAAAAGGGAGGCAGCAATGTAAAGTAGACCATGTTGTTGCTGCGCTCAACCAGCCTTCAAAGGCACCAGCACCTGAGCTTGGGCTGGACAGGGAGCAGCTCTGCTAGGCAGCCTGGGTTTGTGAGGCCATTTTTAAGCCCTTAAAATTCTGGAGAGGTGACACCTCCATCAGGCATCCAAATTAGGTGGGCTGGCTTCTGGCCAGCTTTCCTGTTCCAGAATAAACTCCATCCTTGACTTTTTTTTTTCCAGGGGATTCAAATACAGAAATTCTTGAAAATTAAATATCCATGAAAGGCATTCATTAAGAAACCCTGGAAACAGCAATGTGTTGGTTCTAGCCTGAAAATTATATCCGTTCAGTAAACAGCAGGAAAGTTTGTATGGGTAAAAGGAAACCTTTAGATTAATACACTGAAGAAATTGTAAAAGAACAGTTTATGTAAATATTTCCCCTGTCCTATTCCCAAGATCAGAAAGGTGATAGATAATTTTCTATTTGAAATTCCAAAGCCACAGGCAGCTTTACCTTTTGCACCTAACTTACTTGGATTTCTCAGCGCAGCTCCTTGAGTGAATAGGGAATTCCCCTCTTCCTTCACTTTCTGTTCCCTTTTCAGTTTATTCATGCAAGAAGAGTGCCCTTCTAGGGATTAAAGTTTTCAAAACTATAAGGAAAACCTGTGCTATACCACTTCAGTTTAGCGCAAGGCAAATCATCCTTTCATGCCCTTACGATTTTGCTCTTAAGGCTTTGATTATTTTTATTGGGTTGCTGTTACTTCTGGAAGCTATTAGAAACACCAGCAGTTGAATGACATGTTTGTGTACAGATGGAACATGAATTTTTATACATGACTCAGTATGTAGTGGACTCAATTTGTAACCCAGGGAGCCCCACCCACCTCCCCTCCAACCAGTTTTCTATGAAAGCTCAGAGACTGGTTTAAATCAACCAAAAAACCTTCCCTTGGCTCAAGTGAACTTTCGGCCATGCAGGTCTGAAGCTCGTTTCTTCATGCCTCCAGCTGTCCATTGAGTTTACAGGAGGTAGAGGAGTTCCACCCCCATAACTGGAGAGACATTTATGATAAGACCTGATCCATTAACCTTTCTGTTGCGACAGACCATTAAACTAAATGGGATTCTGTTACATTAGAAGATCCTTGTTTGAGGTATTCAGGTGCTGCACTGCGGCCCTGGATAATCAAGTCTGGAAGGACATAGTAATTTTTAGATTTATTCATACAGCACCTTTAAAATAGGATACCAATAATTACTGAAACCCCGAGGTGCTACTATATTATCATTAGCATTATCAGTAATCTTTCTTACAGTTATATTTCAGTGACGTTTTAGGCAATTATTTGCATAGACATATATCTTTGGTGATCCCTGAGGATGGTGCATAAATAATAATAATGTCTACATGAGAAACAAAAAAAAAAAAAAGTAACTATTTAATATAACAGTGTGATAAAAATAACTTTGGAAGAATTTCTGCTTGTTGTAATTCATATTTTTCCCCATTTGAAAATGCTGAAAAAGTACAAAAAGCCACATGACATTGGAATGTGTTTTCTTTTTTCTTTAAGACAGTATTTGGTATCATAAGCCTCATTTTAGCACGAAATGTAGACTTTTTCTCTTAATGGGACGTTTTATTTTGAACAGTAAGAATAAAGGTTTGCATGACACATATGGAAGCTGTCAACATATAATGCACTGTTTCCCCGGGGCTGTGGTAAATTAAGGATCAGGTTTTTTTGATTCTCTTTTTTAATGTCTCCTCAACATTCTGCAGCATCCCTTTTTGGCCGATTCCCTCCTTTTGACACCAAAACTCTCCGTGGTGTTTAAAATGAGAGGTGCTCATTTTCACACTGATGGAAGTGCGAGTGTTAGATGAATTGCAGCATAAAATCAATGCAGATGCAGAAACAATTCAAAAAGCTCCATTTGACGCTTTTCCTGTATGTATACCATATGTCTCCTAAGTCTTAAAACATATTCCAGTGAATCAGCACCTTTGTATTAACATTCAACATTTTTATAATTGGAAGTTAGCAACAGTTTGAACATCACTTTTACTGGAGGAGCATAAATATCTTTTGTTGTTTATATCATTGCTGAAGAGAATCTAGTGTTGTCTACAGAAAATGGAAGAGGGAGATAAAGTGTAACGATGACTCTTGATGATGCACAGAATAAAAGAAGTTCCAAATGCACAGCTGTCAGTACAACATCCTGGGTAGCCCCCACGGCCACGTAGTTCAGTGCCTTCTCTTAGATTACTGCAGCTCTCGGTTATTTTCCGTCTGCCTACACATCAGAGGGGAAGAAACTGGTGGTAACTTTGAAAACCCCAAGTTGATTAAAGTGATTTCTGTTACCACATAGTCCCATGGAAGGTTTCTTTGGGCTTTCTTGCTGTTTGAGGTGGGCAGGCAGTAGGAATCCTCAGCTTCCCGACTCTGACTCTAACTTCGGGATTATTTTTTTTCCTCGGAGCAAAGGGAAACTTGAAAGAAATAGATTCCTTGATCCAAGTGACGCCCAATTCTCTCTCCAGTGCATAGTTGTGTACAGTCTGACTTGTGTCCCCTGGAAGGCAGTTTGGCTCCTAATCCTACATGCTGCAGGAAGGACTGGTGAGATCCTTCTCCAGTGACAATAGGGGACACATTAAGAGACACAGTCTCTCTATTTTAGCCTTTACTCCTTTCAGCCTGGGCATTCCAAGACCCCTTTCTCTTACAAAGCCTCCAGAGAGGCAGCATGGCCACCTTCTCTATTTTGCAGAGGGTGGCTGCCTGGCTTTCAACCCATAGTGGTTGCATAGTGGCAGCCCCCTGACTTCTTCAGGGAATTGGCTCCATACTTTACATTGGCCTTGGCCTCACCTTTACAATGCTAAATGTTATCAGTCTCATCCCAAGGTTGCCCCCAGTCAACCTTGGCACCTAACTTGCATGACCACGGTAGCCATCAGGATGCTGCAGGGTTGTTGCATTTAAGTGTCTTGGATTTGGTATTTACAAGGCAAAGTATCAGGAGTGAGTCCACCTTCATCAGTGTCCTTACAGTGGGGGAATATAGGATGAATATATTTATATTGATATATATATATATATGGACTTTGGCAGGCAATAGCTCTGCCTAAATTCTGAGCCATCTGGAAGCCATATAGCCATGTTAGCACAGCACTGAACCTGAGCTAATATATCCTGCCCCTCAGCAGGTTTTATTAGCTTGGGCTCAAGCACTGCCTAAGTACAGCTACACGAGTTCTGGTTCAGAGCTGACTTTGGCCAAAGGTACACTAGTAAATTCAACATGCTCAGGGATACTGTGGTGCGAAACGAGCTGGAGGGATGGCACTCTGAGTCTCCAAAAAGGGGTGACCCCGTGGCAGCTGCCCCCCCGGGAGAAGTCCCTGCAGCACTTGGAGTGCTGGGGACCCTGCGGTGGAGCTGGCATAGGATGTAAATGTACCAGGAGCACCCCCCCACCCTGAGCAGAGCAGAAGATCCTGCTCCAGCGCCTGGGAGTGCTCCTGGGCACTCTGCAATTTATTCAGATGGATGTAACCCCCCTTTCCAGCTGGGTCAAAGATACAGTCAGCATTTTCTTATGTCTGCTTGTAGCAAGCAATGTGAATACACCCTCGTTAGTAAGGGCACGCTTTAAGCAGTAGGGTCAGGCAGGTGAGTGGGCTCCTGCCACCACTGCATACTGGTGCATGCTGGTCCCTGGCTCTAAAGCTGTGCAGCTCCCCCTTCACCCTGCTCCCCAGACAGATGAAAGGAGACATCTGCTTCTCAGCACCAGTATTTTAGAGATTATAGCATTTGAGCTTCATTTCATTCAGAAGACTTTTATCCATTTTATTCATTGGTGGACAACCAGTTAATCTAATCTCTTCTTGGTTTATTGTCTTTTTGAACACATTTTAAACTGTGCAGAAAAGGCCGCCCTGGGACAAACCATTCACAGTTTAAGTACATTAAATTGAAAGGATAAATCAAGTACTTAGCTAGCATATTTGTGTATGATTACATCTGATTTTTTGTGTAAGCATACATGGTACTGCCACATTATATAGCATACCATGGTTCCTAACATATTCCCAAGTGCTTTCTTCACGAGTTTTATGAATACTAAAAACAACACAAAAGGACATGTAAAATTCCTTGAACTGAACTGAATCAAAACAACAAAACATAAAATTTTAAAAACAAAAGCTAAATCTTTAGTTTTGACTAAAGCTGTGAAGCCTTGGAAATGCAGACCAGACCATCCAAGACCACCCATTTTTCAGAATTCTTTAAAGCCTCCAAGGAGGAGAAGAGTTAATAAAACACATTAAGCTTGTTTCGAAAGCATATTTTATGTTGATATAGATAAATGTGTCCACCAGAGGAAAAGTTTGCATAACAGTTATATAGATGATACAATAGAGACAGTATAAAATGCTTTGGAGTTGGAGGATGTCTTATATATGGACCATCACATTTGGGTTGCTAGGTTTTCTTTTTCTAATAAGCCTTCATTTAGGCTTTGCTAGTCAAACTCTACTTCAATTCTTTTGTTTCTCTGAAATTGCTCTCGAGAGCACTGTTCAGGCATGAGAAACCACACAACTGTCTATCTAATTTTGGAAACTGCTTTGCAAGCTTTCAGACTCGGAGCCTCAGGACAGTTTTTGCTCAAATATTAGATGTTATTGGACCTTGTACACTCAGGGACTTTCTTCAAAAGGCCTTTCCCAATCCTCATTTCAGATATCACTTGCCACGAGGAGGAAACCCATAGGTGTGGCATTGAAATTTTTTTTTTCAGTGGACTAGAAATGAATTCACAACAACACTAAAGCTTTCATTTCTATCTACAAATATATAAAATTATTACCAAAATAACTACTGTGACCTAGCGGTAGTGGTTAATCTGTAAAATGTGTTTGTGGCTTGTTGAACACTTTTGAAAGTAAATAAGTGCTTGCTTTTCATAACAAAATGAGTGGTTTGCTGCAGTTCGATGACTCAGGACAAAATAACGGATCTTGGAATCAGTCATTGTCCTGCGTTGCCAGTGTAAATCTGGCCAAGATGCATAATGGCTGAAAGCTCTTGCAAAATTAGTGTCTGCTCAATGCCTTACATAAAATATATACTGCCTGAGGAGAGACAGCCAAGTCACAAATCTTACCACTGTCATTGGCATCCACACTGGCCATCTCAGAAGAAGTCAGCTTTCTGAATGTCATGAAAAACGAGGCGATGTCTCCAGGTCAGGACTGTGAGACAGATTGTTACTGAAGGCTTGCTCTTTGCAAGGGCTCTTGCGTTTCCATTTGGAGCAGCTGAAGGGGGAAAATCAACTTTTAAGATGGAACTTGATCAGTTCGTGAAAAGAATTGTATGATACGACTGCGTGTCACAGCAGAAAAATAGACCGAGTGACACAGCAAATAGCTCTGCAGTTAAGATCCTGAATGCCATTTCTATTCTGTTGATATATATAAAAAAAAAAAAAAAAGAACGAACAAAATCATCATTGTTGCGGTAGCACCTTTTCATAAACTGAACTTCACAGTTATTTTTGCAGCAGCGATTCCTTTATTACAAAGGGACAGAACGTGAAAAGGCAAATACTATTCATTCAATTCAATCAGTCAAACCAGCACTTCCATACAACTTTTTATGCAAACGGCTAAGGGCACTTTACTATCAAATAGAATAAAAGCCAAAAATGTTTAAATGCCAAGTCAAACAAATACATCTTGCCAAAGACTCAAAATCATATGAATAAGGACTAAGGAGTTCAGCAGATTTGGAACATAATGCTTTAAATAAGTCTTAGTCTCCAAATATACCTGTCAATATGGAGAAGAGAGAATAAATTATCATAGCAGGACTGAGAAACGCATGCCAGAATGTGAGGAATACAAAGGCTCTGGACTGTCCCCACATGAAGTCCATCTGTTATGCTTATTTGTTTTTTCTAGGCATAGGGGCAATTGCAGTGGTTTGGTTCAGTGGAGTAAGCACTAGCTGACTGCTCTTTTCTTGCAGTTTTTTTCTTCTTTTCCTCTGAAGTCTAAAGAAAACTCTTTGAAATCCTCAGAATTAAAGATACACTAGAAGTATAAAAAGAAACCCATTTTTCAGAATGCTTGACCACGATCAATTCCTGTTCAGAGATGCTCAAAAGAAGCAGAGAGACACCTTGCTGGTTTGGTTTTTACCAGCTTCATGTGGGTGAAGCTCCAAGGGAAGCTGTAGTTAAGCAGGTCAGCCTGAGTCACTCAGCTGATTTTAGAAAATACTGCTCTAATACCACAGTATGGAACAACTGTGTGCTGGAGAGACCTGGATTTTCAGTTGTCATCAAAGCTGACGGTTTTCTAAATGCTTACAAGAAATGATAGGCTAAACACCACTTACTAAAAGTGAAACTTCTTGCTACAAAGGCCAATTCGAGTTAGAGTAAAGATTTTTCTTACTGTATTCTGAAATCCACACTACAGACAAAAGTGACTACCTAACAAGACCACAGCACACAGATGGAGCTACTGCTGTACCAGGATACTTTGAAATACCTCCTGTTCAGGAAAGGGCAAAGCTTTGTGTTCTTAGACTGAAGGAAATCTCCCCACAAGCACGTTTTCTTTTAATTCTTGTTTTCCTTTTTTTCTTTTTTTTTTTTTAAAGAAAGGATAATAGTGGTTCTGTAAATGCAAACTTTCTTTTGCACAGAAGCAACCTAAAATGGAGACAACATATGTGGTTTGAATTTCCAGACCAAACGGTCCAGAGATCCTCCTCAGAAGAAATATAGTGTCTCAAGGGTAGTGTATATTTTGTTTCCTTCATCTTCTGAAAGTTGCAGTTGAGCTAAGGTATATGATAAACCGAGAGAGAAAAGTTTAATGATGAACCCACAGAAGTCAATTAAGGTTTTCCTGTTGACTGTACGAGAAGCAGATTCAGTGCACATATCGTGCATGAGTTGAACAAATGAGTCTTAAAAACTCATGTTGGCTGCTTAAAGGATCAAGCAAATAAAGGAATAAAGTCACATAAGCTGCTTCTGTGTGTAAAAAGGCTGTGGGTTACAGGATTAATTTTTTATAGCATATCTCTATACCCTGAATAACCAAGTAAGCCTTAACTTGTGGAATCTTAACAGCCATCTCATTGCTGAAGTCTAAAGGAAACCCAGAGGAAACTTAATAATATTAAAAGTTATTTTAAAGGGAGTTCACATTGGTTTGAAGGATATTTTGCTTCGCACACAATATCCACCATTGTAAATTCAGAGAACCTAGATTTAAATTCAGAAAACCTCCACACATCTTTACAGCCCTCAGTATATAAATCTAAAAGTATTCTTAAAATGTCCACCAGTAAGGTATTAATCTTTTACAGATAAAATTAAAATTCTGAAAGTCATTGGAACAAAAAATAAAGAAAAATAGTAAAAATATTCCCTCTAGAAATGAGGGGAAACTTGGAACTTTGTGGTAAGAGGCTAGTTTGTCCATGTTGCAATGAATAGAGAATAGTCTGTACAGTTTTTCATATCTGACTTGCAAGAGAAGATTGGAACATATAGAAATTAATGTTACTGAATTATTTAATAGTAACTCAAACACATGAAAAGAAGAATTAAAGAAGCACAGGACTAAAAAGCCATTTAAAATGAAATCAGAAGCTTCAACAAATATAGTTTTCCCTTGCAGTCAAAAAAGTAATTATCAAAATTGTTCGGAATATGTTGCCAATTACTCTGCTCCATAACTGCTAACTTTCTCAGTTCTTCTTCTGCCTTTGCGGGGCTCTCTGTCACTGGAAACATCTTAAACCAATTTAAAGTGCTACACCTGAATAAACATGTTGTAAAAGTGTTTATGTATTGAAGTGGGTCAGTTCAAGGTATGGTATTTGGCTGGAACTTCTAATTTCTCTTTTTACTGCAAAAGGGCTGCCAGAAGGAGGAAGTCTGAGCTGAATTAATACATTTGTTACAGTGGAAGTAGAATGGAAACTACTTTAACCACAAATCAAACTGCCTCTTTCATTTACGCCAGTGATAGAGTTTTTCTAAGAAATATAGACTCTGGCGTACAGCCACTGTAAGTTTGTGTTTGAAAAGGAAACCTATATGCTTATTTCTATAAGGTTTACTCCTATGCTTATTTGCAAGTTCTTTTTCAGGGTGATTGAGTTAACGGCATTAGTACGTTTGTGAGGCAGATGCTCCTTCGCCGCCCGCGTAGCAAACTTTTCCAGTCGGTTTAGGAGAATCCCCAGGTGCCTGTGCCCGTACCTTCCCTTTTAAAGGACCTCTGTGTCCCCCACCCAGCACAGCTGCACAGCTTCACATGACACTGTCTCATTTTCTGACGGTTGAAGGGCTCTGCATAATACACGTACGCACAAAAGTGTTTGTGCTGCCAAAATAAATTCTGTTAAGAGCAAGGGTTTATTTGCTAAAATGTCACGGATGCAGTTTCAGTGACTTGTTTTGCTTTCTTTTCTTTTACTGAGGTTTAGATCCTATAATATAGCGAGGTTACCACACAGTCCTGACTGAACAAATATTTTAAAGAAATATGCACATCCCCTGGGAACGGAACCAGAGTCAATAATGTACATATTTCAAACTCTGCTCTCTTGAACAACCGAATGCCTCCCTACCTTTACTAGTGAATGAACATCAGTTTGAGTAGCACTGCACAATATTTATTTTTAAAGCGGAAGTATATTTATTATCTACACTTTTCTTTGCTACTGATTTGCTTTGGGGATATAAGGTTCCACATCTCACGCCCCAGTGATGCAAAAATTAGATTACCGCATTACATTATCCTTTCGATAGCCTACAGACTTCAATGGGGCTCATGTATTTTTCAACTCTATAGATGTGTACATGAAAGTAAATTAAAATACCTGTATAACGAATAAGACATATAACACAGAGAAACTGCAATCTTGTGCAGTTGGCATCCCTGGAGGTATTTAAGAAGCGTGTAGACATGGCACTTCAGGACACGCTCTAGTGCCCGAAATTGTTGGCTTGTGTCTGTCCGTGTCTGTCCGCTTTTTGGTGCGGGTTTTTTTGTTTGTTTGGGGTTTTTTTTGTTTTGGTTTGGTTTTTTGTGGTTGGACTCGATGATCTCAAAGGTCCCTTCCAACCATGAAGATTCTGTGATTCTGTGATACTAACTGTAAAGTCATTGAAACTTTTGTAAATTGTTGAATTTTTTTGTGTTTTGTGTTCCGTTCAACAAAATGCAGTTAGGATTCTTAATCACGTAAATTCAGGATTATGGGCAAAATCCTTACCAGTCAGCAGCCGAGCTCCCACAGTGGCTTCAGGAGGGGCAGAAGCTCACCTTTTAACTTATGATTTCTATTACTTTATAGGTCGAAGTATCAATGTTAAATCTGCTGGCCTGATTGGAAGGCATGGGCCTCAGTCAAAGCAACCATTCATGGTTGCGTTCTTCAAGGCAAGTGAAGTGCTTTTTCGTTCTGTCCGAGCAGCCAACAATAAAAGGAAAAATCAGAACCGCAACAAATCCAGTAGTCATCAGGAGTCTTCTAGGATGCCAAGTGTTGCAGGTAAGATGAAACTATGATTTTTCTAGTGTGTTTAGGGGAGTTATGGGCACCTGCTCAAATGGAGAGGAGTCACAGCAGCTTAACGAGATGTTGCTCACTGACTGAACTGTCAGAAACTGTGTTCCCGCTCCATTTCTACCTCACCCCTCCCCAGCTTTGCTTAAAACGCTTTCGTTATGTGAGCAAAACTTCTAAGTTTATAAACTTACTTGAAGTTTACCTGGTGATCTACTGGGCTAAAATCCTACTTTAAAGTTAAAAGTTAGTCTTAAAACATACCCTGAAAAAAACAGTTTTTAATTCACAGTAATGATTATTACCACTTCATTAGTGAGCTCAATTTTTTTGAGTTTGCATGTTTGCATATGATGTGTAGGTAGAAAAAATACTGTCCTACTTCTCTAGTTTCTGCCGGGGACCTGGACCATAGTTATTTCTGATGTAGATGGCTTAGAGAGATGCACATGTTCCCTCTGAGGACCCCAGCTTTTTAAAAGCCCCTGACATTTGCTAAGGCACAGAGGATTTCTATTTACAACAGGTTTTTGTTTAGGGTTTTCTTGAGTATTGTCAATTGATATTCTGTATAGCTATAGCACAAATGGCTCATCTGCACAACTAACTTCTAACCACTTATTAGTCAATATTGCAGGGGAGCAGTTATAAATAAATAATGAATGAAGTCCCAAACAAGGTAATTTTAGCCTTTTACTAGTTTAAAAAATAAAAGAAATTACATGCTCTCTAGGAGAAAGACATTTTTTAAATTATTCCTTATTTATAAAGTGAGACTGACTAAACATCCTCTCTTCATTAATTGTTTAAACTTGAGATTTTTTGAAACAATGCAGGTTAAAAATAGACTGAGCATCTTGTAATTGATATGTGATTTAAGCATGCACATCAGTTAAGCTTGCTAGATGATGCTCACTCTAAATTCATTCACTTCAGTAGTGAATGAATTTTTTCTGCAGTAACCGTGCCTTCTATTTTACTGCTATCTCATGATGCACTTTCCAATTTTTATAAAAGGGCGCTGGACATAATAACACAACATAAGGGTGGGGCTGTCTGTTTGTTTGTTTGTTTGTTTTTAAATACAGTCAAACATGATCTGTGCAATTGCATTAGTTCCCAAATACAATCTCTCATGTCGAGGGTAAATAACATTCTCTCACAAAAAATATGAAAACAAGTTTTTTCGTATTTCCTGGAAAATCTCTACTAATATTGAGAATTACATTATGTTAGGGGAAGGGAAAATCATCAGAGTACACGTTACACACAAGATACCTAAATATAATACTTTCAGATTGAATCCCATCTTTCTAGTCCATAAGGAAATGAGAATTGAACTGATTTGTTAAGGCTCCTTGATTATAGCAGGAAAGCTGAACACAAGCTCCCTGCTGGTTTAACCTGGGAAAAACTCAACACAGGCCAGCGAGTTGCAGTGGCATGAGGGTTGCCTCAGGAAGAGCTGTCTGTATGTCTCAAAACACCGGTCAACCTCATCTGTGCATCCAGTCGTCTTCCAGGGCTGTCGTAAAACAAGAAAAATCAGAGCTTCTCTAGTGAAATGAGCATTATGAAACAAATTATCTCCTAAACTCCTTAGGCACTCGGTCTGCAGACTGTGCAAAAGAGACATGAAGGAGAGAACACATTCCTATTCCCAGATCTTCACATCTTCGCAGAGTAGAGGCAGAGTTCTTCCATGGGGAGAGCCTGTTATCAGGGAAAAGCTATGCCCTTCTCCTCCTCTTCACCAGCCCCAGGAATTGGGGAGTGGATGTGCTGTAACCCTGCAGGCTTATGAGAGAAGGCTGATTCTCCTGGTTCTCTACAGCGTCCAACAGTGAGCAGTGCTTTAAAAGTATAATTCATGTCTTTGCATTTAAACCAAAGAAAAACCCAAAGAATTCTGCTCATCATCTTCCTCACAACAGCTGGTCAATAGACCATATTCCAGTCTCTTTCACCCCCGATGCAAAACACTGTTGATGTAAGTGACACAGTGATGGGCAAAGGAAATTTTGTGATGTAGGTCCTTGTTTCTAAGCTTATTCCATAATATATCTACAGCGTCTAAATCAGACATTGACAGTGAAAAATGCTCATCTACATGGCCAGAGGTTATGCAGCCAGACCCAGATAGGTATGCTGTCATTTATATATCATAGGCTTTGGTTATACTTCTCTCTGCACATCAAGCCTGACTTTACTACAGTCATGTCTTCTTATTCTCATTGCTTTTTGATTCTTACTTTTCTGCTTATTTTTCCCCCTTTTTTTTCCTTTTTCTTTTTTTTCTCTTTCTCCTTCCCTTTGCCTTTACTTTTTGTCATCTTTCTTTTGACTCTTCTCTTTTGTCTTTTGCCTTTTTTCTTTTGCTGCCTTCTTTTCTAAGTTCTTGAACCTCTGTGATTAGCTTTACTGTATTCTCAGCACGTCAAAAAGGAAAGCCCCACTGGGCAACTCAGTTCTTCCCTTCCAATGGACAATAAATTTTTTGAATTATTCATGAAGATTTGCATGAACACAACATGAAGAAAATAAAACTATATGTGTCAGTTATTATAACAGCTGGGCAATTGTTGACGGATTTGGGGTCAGCATCCCTGGGTTGCTAAGAACTTCAAGAGAAGATGACATCAGTGCAGTGCAAAGACAGACATAATTAAACTTAGCATTCAGACTCCACCTGCCTGCTCTGCACAGAGGATGGAACTGTTTATTACTTAACCAGTTGTATTTTTGTCAAATTGTAGATAAAAGGAAAACAAATCAAAACAAGACAACTTGTTCCCAAATTACATCACATATAACTCTTCCTTACAACAAAGTTGGCTTAATTGTTTTAACATCATTTAAAAAGAATTGCAGTGTAATTAGGCACAAGAGGATATCCACATTTAAATATTGAATAGTGACTTACACCAGCAAACTCAAAACCAAAGCTACCTAATTTTTGCTCATAATGCAGTTAGATCAAAACAAAAAGCAATACTTAACTCTGCATTTCCTGTATTTTGTTGGTTGTTGTCACATTAATTAATTAAAAACTCAGTACTTTGTGACAGTACATAGAGGCATGACTATATGCCTTTATTTCCCTTGAAAAAAATCCTCATTAAATTTCTTATAAATATATTTTCTTGCCCTCTTTCCACAGCTCTTTCTGTTATGTAGGGGTTTGGACCCCAGCTGCAGTCTCCGAATAGCTGAGGAACAATGTTTTCTTAGTCACAATAACCTACAGTTTTGATTCTTGACAGAATAAGCATAAGGGCCTTGAAGCTACAGTATGTGAAACTGGATCCTTGGCACCAGATCTTATTATAAATGTCACATTTGATACTTATATGAAATATTACGTTATACACAACATTTGTCTTATATGAAAGATAGAATTCAAGGAAAGAAAACAGACTTGCTTGAGTCTCACTTTCTTTGTAGGTGTGTGCGTTAAACGGTTTGCAGATAGATGTCTGATATGAAACACAGACCATTTTATCAGGTGTCCTGGTGTGACCACTCACCACCTATATTCAAATAATTCAGAGTATTGAGACAATGAAGACATCTATGTGACGACTTACATATTTATTATTCAGCCTTTCTCCTCTAACTGTAGGGACTTCTTCTACATTCTGGTGTTAAAATATTCTTAAATATGAAAATGTCATGACTGAGGGAAAACTGGCAAAAGCAGTCTTCAGCTTTCATTTGTTTGCCTGCTTGGCTGTGATCTCAAACCAGATTGTGACTGTCCCAACTTTCTCATCTGCATTTCTTTCCCACACTTTTCAGTCACCGTTTTTTTGCAAAGTGATTTGAATTCCGTATGACTGAATTTTAAATTCCCACTAGTAGCTGAAACAGAAAAGCTCAATATTTACCTCCTACGAGCACTGATATTAGTCAAAATCAGTATACGGATCCTTGTAAAGAGTGATCGGTAAAACACAGTCCAACTTTTTTAAGATAAAGTTCCTTTACTCTCTACTACTTTCACCTTACTTCTAATGTGTGTGCAGAACATACTAGATTATTACAGACAACTCAGTCAACAAAGGGTGACTAAGAGTTCTTGGTTATATTAAAGGTATACAGATTTTTTGAAACTCATGGTGTCCTAGGGTATCCTTCCTTGCTTCCAGTGGCCACTCCAGAAAAACACAGTACTGTCATAGGATGTGGGTATGTATTTTTACCCTACATGCCCTGGGGCAACTGAGAGTATCTGAGATGGCAGCAGGTAACTAACTACCTGTGGAAAACCTTTAATGACTGTCATTGAGAATCAGCCCATGAAAGGTTAGCAAAATATTGTAGTAAAGAAGGTAGTAGTAATCTTTAAAAAGGAATGAGGATTTGAGGTATTATAGCTTAGAAAGCCTGACTTAACGTGCCTGGTGGTATTAGAACTAGTTATTTAGTACTGCAAATAGATATATCTTGACTCATGCACAGCTTTTGACACAGTTTCAGGAGACATATTGGGGCCCAGGTATACTCAACAGAAAGTAGGTACATAGCCTGTTAAAAGAAAAAGCATATTAAAGGAGCATGTTACCAATAAGAGTAAAATTTGGGTGGGTATTTTGAATGACAGCTCATCAAGCCTCTTCTGGATCTGATTTAGTCCAATATTTTATTGGTAATTTGGATGGCTGATCACTCCTCCTAGACCTGGTATCCTCTGTGAACTTGCAGAGAGCACACTCTGTTCTATTGTCCACGTCCTAACAAAGACATTAATCAGTACTGGCACCAGTACCGATCCTTTAAGGACGTCCCTAGTAACCAGCTGCCAGCTGGACTTTGTACCACTGATCACAACCCCTTAAGGCCAGAAGCCCAGCCAAGTTTCCACCCATTATGTTCTTTACCTATCCAAACTGTATCTGACCAATTTGGCCCTAAGAATACTATGGGAGACTGTATCAAAAATTTTCCCAAAAGCAAAGCGAACAACACCCAGTGCTCTTCAAAAGCCCACAAAGCTAGTCAGCTCACCATGGAAATCTGTCAGGTTGGTTGGGCACAGTTTGGTCTAGTAAAGTCATGCTAATTGTTCCCAAACACGTTCTTGTTCTTCCAGGAGAATTTGTGCCACAGACTTCCCAGAAACTGAGGTTCAGCTGATTGCCCTTCTTGATGACGGGTGTGACATCTTGCATTTTTGAATCATCAAAAATAGCGTTCAGTCACTGTGAACACTCAAAAAATGTCAGGGAGTGACTTTGCAAGGATGTTGGTCAGATCATTCCCCACCCTGAAGTTCATCCCTTCTTCTCACATGGCCTTGTGTATCTTCAATTTGCTTGAGTGGTTCCTAAATCTATTTCTTTTGCTGTGGGTAGAGCTTCAGTCACTAGGCTCAGGGGCCTGGGAGTCCTGAGGGTAAATCTTGCCAGTAAAAAACAAGACAAAAAAGTCATTGGGTACCTTAACCTTTTCTGAGTCCTTGTCATTAGGTCCTCTGCCCTACTGAACAAGGAACCTGTATTTTTCATAGTTTTCCTTTTTGCTATGAACATACCTATAGAAGTCTTTCTCGTTGATCTCCACATCTCTCACAAGTTTCAACTCCAGCTAAGCTTTGGTTTTCTGACATCCAACCCTGCATGTTCAGGCAATGTGTTTATATTATTTCTGTGTAGCTCATCCCAGTTCCACATTACTTTGACTTCCTATTTGAATTTGAGCTCAGTCAAGAGTTTCCTATTCAGCCAGGGTGGCTTTGTGCCATACTTACTTGACCTGCACATTGGATTGGACTTACCTTGTGCTTCTCTCAGAAGTTGTCCTGGGAGGTCAGCCATCTCTCCTGTTTGCCTTTGCCGTCCAGGCCAATCGGCCATGAGATCCTGTGAAGAAGATCTCTGAACAAGTTGAAATCTGTTCTCCTGAAGTCCAGGGTTGCAATGCTGCTGTTGATCTTGGTCATCTCTCAGAACCTTTTAACTCCGCTGTTTCACAGTTGCTGCAAGCTCCATCATACTTCAGTTCCCATCAACATTCTCACGCCCAACCTGTTCCTCGTGCATTGATTTGTATAAATGGAACATAATCCTAAAGTTACTAGGCAGGAGTATATAAAAAAGGGATCTCAAGCAGTTAATTTGACAGTGTGGTTTTGCTGCAAAACTTCTGTTCTGGAATATACCGCTAGAAAAACAATCCAGAACCTGTAGGAAATAATTATTTTACTTTATTCAGCACTGTGTTCAGTTTTGGCCATCGCATCTTCAGAAAGACACAGAGAAACTGAAGAGAACACAGAGAAACAATGATAGCACAGATCAGGACAGCTGACAAGAAGCAGTTGGTAAATTTGCAGAAAAGCTCCTTTAGGCCAGGTCTTTGGAAGACTTTTCTGCAAGGATACTGAATCACTACAACAAGTTCTCTCACAGACTGTAGAACTCATTCCCTTTCATTTTATGCGAAAAAGGCCTCTCCATTTTCCAGAATTTTTTCAACAAAGACCCTCCCATCCCAGTCTCATCTCAAGTCTTCTATTGTTAAGATGTTCCTAAAAAAATTTATTCCTCAAAATAAGATTTTGTTTCATTTTCAGTGTCTTCCTTGTTTGTTTGCGGATTATTTTGCTGCTGTGAAATTCAGCCAACTTTTTGTTTTTGTTTTTTTTTTCCTTCCCTGCCAGAATGGTTATTTTGGTCCAAAAAAGCCACTTTAAGCATTCTTGAAATGGAAACAGAGGAGTCAGCCTGTCCTCCTTGCTCCATCGCATGCCTCACTGATGGCATCACTTGAATAGCACTATAAACCAGCTCTGGGGTGCTAATGTGACGAAGGCATCACCCTATTCCCTTCCTATCCTGTAAGTCAGGGGCAGTAAGCAACAAATACCAGATTTTCTCCAGGATTAAGATTGTCCTGGAGAAAGATGTATGGAAGGTTCTCTGTGTCCTTCTATCCTGACACATCTGTAACAGTGCAGAAACATTCAGGTCTTTCAAAAGCATCTGTTAGTCTACTTGTTTATATTAGTATTACCAACTAAAGATCATCAAGTGGTGAATATTTCCAGAAAATATGGTAAAAAATGAAGGAATGCAGAATGTGCTAATATTTAAATCACAGACTTCTGGAAATTCTGTTGTTTCAGGACAATTTTTGTCGCTGTTAATTTATCTTTTGACTTGGGCTACTTTCTTTACCTGGCAATTAAACCTGTGCCAACATACAGATGAATTCTCCATATCTTGGATGTCCTCCTTTGATTACCTGTGTCCATGTTATCAGAGTTGTTACCTAGCTAGCCAGCATACAGACGTCTTGTAAACCTGTTTCCCCTAATGCTGAGTGCATTGCTCCCTCTGTGTACACAAACCGTGTCAGGCTGACATTGCTGATTCTGCATTTCCAAGCTTATACAGCCTTTACGACCAACCCCAGGAATATAAATGATAGTATGTTTGTTCCTTTGTACAATTTGGTCAAAAATAGCTAAATCTTGTTGTGTCTAGCAGTGCTTCTAAACAATTTATTATTATTTTCTTCCTGTAGATTATAACACAAGCGAGCAAAAGCAAGCATGTAAGAAACACGAACTTTACGTGAGTTTCCGAGACTTAGGATGGCAGGTATGATTATAAACGCTATTTCCTATCAATTCAAACTGGGACAACCTATTTGACAGTCCCCCATTATTTAGAGTCCATTTTCTTCATGCTAATTGGTATTTCACTGATGAGAACTCTCAATGCATTTTGCTTTACCTTTTTTTGCCTGCTGTTCTCTCAATGATTTTGCAGACATTGATGGCTTTAAGATCTGGATTCATTCACATAAAGATAAATGTGAACTATCATTCAAGACACTAATAGATCTGCAATAAATGAAACAAAAATCCCCACAGTGAGCAATGGAACTTTTGAAATTTGCACTTGAATTCTCCCTGGTTCGATGCTGTCTACTGCAGGTCAGAGAGATTTCACTGGGGTACAGTCCATAGGGAACTACAGGTTGGATCACTGATCAGTAATCTTTAGAACATCATAGCTAAGTTTATGTAATTTCTAGGAAAAATTCATCCTGCCACACTATAACAAAAGAAATAGGGTACTTGTAGTAAAAGCTCCTGGGGACAAAGGCAGGGTGTTATGAGAGATCA
This sequence comes from Arenaria interpres, assembly GCA_013399435.1. Lineage (NCBI taxonomy): Eukaryota > Metazoa > Chordata > Aves > Charadriiformes > Scolopacidae > Arenaria > Arenaria interpres. The sequence goes on along the minus strand of VXAK01011376.1, from coordinate 81,719 downwards.
ATCTAGGATTTTTTTCCAGAAAGCAAGAAGCCTTCTATAAAGGAAGAACAAGGTGGTCATCAGCACCTATGACCTAGACATATTGCATATGTAGGTAAGAAATCAGAGACGGCTGGCTGTCTGTGCATTTCAGATTTTTCTGAATTATTTTAAAACAATTCTATGAGCAGAACAAGTCTACAAGGAGAAAAAGTGTGCTGTCTCTTTAGTGACAGCTCATCCTTTACACATCTAGCTCAGATTCTTATACGGCCTTATTATTCTGCCTGACTTTTTGAGGTATGTTTATCCTCACAGCAGTTGAAGAAGTTGGCAGAGACTGTTTTCCCAGGTCTGCAGAGCATAATCGCCCTATCCCCAGCCACAGAGCAGGCTTGTGGTATTGACTTGAACTCAGGCTACTGAACAAGTGAGCTGTTGTCTCTCTGTAGATTACAGATTTTTCCAGGTATCACCAGTTTTTTCATTTTTTGAAACAGTAAATTCTGCCCCAAGATGTGCGAGGCTCTCAGATCAGTCACTCAAGGTGGTCACAGAGAAAAGAAAATCTATTTTTTTCATAAAAAAACACTCTGAAGACTTCAGAGTTTCAGTTGGAAAGTCAAAGCTACACTGTACAATATTTGATTGGTGAAACTCAGAGTGAAATGAGGTAAAAAGAAAGAAAACCCAAGAATTAAATACTTGATCCTCTCTGCCCTTCCCACAGCACCTCCATCACCTTTGCCTGGCAATGGCAGTGTTCAGCAAACTAAACACATAGCTTTCATTAACATTTTAAAATATTTTCCCTCTTGTGGTTTTTTCCCCATGCTGTGTTGCTAGAAATACTCAAAATGTATGATTCAGTGACATTCCAATTGTTGTCTCCAACAACCCTCAATCTCGTGCAATAATACAATTGATGGCATTAAGTATTCTGAAGCAAGAAGATGCATTTTAATTACTTTTTTTTGCACCGAGAAGTGCTCAAGATTTTCAGCCTGGGAAGTAAAGTATTTTAACAAACTTAGTTGGACCTTTAATTCCCCTTGCAGCCTCCTAAGTTTGTATTCAGTACAGATTTCTAAGCTTAATTTAATTTTCATTTGAGTTTTGCATAAACAAAGCAAATACTTCCTTTTTTTTTTTTGGCAAAAAAGTAATTTAACATGCCACATTCTGAAGTTCATTTTGTCCTTGGGTAAGTCTTAGTTAGTTTGATATGGTCTTAAATTCTCTGAGCAAGAGAAAAAAAAAAGAAAAAAATTGAGTGCATTTATTTCTTCTTGGTTTAGGACTGGATTATTGCACCGGAGGGCTATGCTGCGTTTTACTGCGACGGAGAGTGTTCTTTCCCCCTCAATGCCCACATGAACGCAACAAACCACGCCATTGTTCAGACTCTGGTATGCCTCTGCCTATGTTGTAGTTGCATATTTTGCAGTTGTAAGTGTCTTGGGACAGGGGCTGTGTCCTCCTCTCTTTGCTACTATTGGATTTTGGTTATTTCTGTGTAAAAGATAACCTATTTCAAAGATGTGCTTCGATGATTACGCTGGAAAGGGGATGAACTGTCCAGAATGGCCTGTGTGGTAGGTTTCGCTTCCATTTCAAATGCAGTAACACATGAGAAGACTATGTCATATTACTGGAGAATTGTGTAGACAAGAACCAAAGGGGCCCCTGGTCCCACTTCCAAGGGTTTTTTTGCAGCTTATTGAAGCTCCATGTTAACATCTACATGCTATACCTTCCAGAAACGTTGACACTTGGCCACTCTGTGGACCTCTGTTGTCAACTGTTGGCAGAGATACTTAAACCGTAATTTAACATGAAGCTTTGCAAGCAGATGCATTTTCATGTAAGAAATTGTGTTCAGTCATGCCTGGCTAACAAATGCAATTTATAAAGAAGCGTCTTTGGATCTGCTGCTCTGCCTAGTACAAGCAAAAGGGGATTTGCAGCCAGCTTTCTGCCTCTGCTAGTTCTTATGTTAGTCCTGTGCATCAACTGGGGCAACCAAAAAGATGACCTTAGTTGAAGCAGCTGCCTAGGCCTCCTCTATCCCAGCAGCACTTGGCTATGGGTCAGAAAACACACCACCTAAAGAAATCAAGACTTTTAGACTATGCCTGAATGTAATGCTGTGAGTCCAATGCCTGATTATGATTTTTCACCTGTGCCAGCTGAGGAACTGGCTCTGAACAGCATCAGTATTAGTAGAATGATGAAGAAGCAGAGGAATGAGAGATAATACACGAGGAGGGAGTGGGAGTACAAAATCAGAACAGGAAAGGGCTGCCATCCCTAATTAGTTTCTGGAAAGGTCAAGGCACTGAACTGCAATTAAAGAAACATGGCTTCAAGGCTCTCTCTGATTTAAACTGATGACAGGAAAGTATCCTGACCACCAGACTACTCTGATGAGTCTGTCCGTGGATGGTGATCTTTTTCTTTGATTTTGCCATAAAAACCCCATGCCTGAAAATCCTTCTCCTTCAGAAATGAGTACAGTTATTACCCGCCTAGGAGAAAAAACAAAACAAAACAAAAAACAACTCCCACCCCCAAACAGAAAGAAAAGGGGGAAAATATTCAAACAGACAAAGAAAGTTTGGTTTCTTCCTGACAGAAAGCAAAATCTGCTTGTGAAAACTGCCAAGTATTTCTACATGAGAGTGACATTTTTAAAACCCCAGCATGTGCTGAGACCTTTTCCTTTCCCTTCAACTTTTCATTTCTGCACCTTCTACAAGTCCAGCCACCAATGCAGCGTTATTCCTCTATACCAGAATTCAAGTCAGCAAGATTCACAAAAAGAAGGGAAAAAGTCAGAGACTGGAAATAAACAGAAGAATTGAGGTAAGGGGTTCAGGTGAAGGGGAACAGCAAATGCTAGTTGGCAAGGAATATATTCATGTGCCTAGGAGATGATGAAGAACAGCACAGATGCAGTCCTCAGCTGAAAAGGAATAGGTCAGCAAAGCAATAGTTTAGCATTATGCAAACACTGTCCAGAAAAGTTGCCAGTATCAGTGAGATCCCCAGGTTAGAGTTCCCTGTGTAATTATGGACTGTTAAATAAGAAGTGGCCCAGTGCTACTTTCTCTTATGTGTCTATCCTTTCTAAAAATGGTTAATTTCCCATTGTTAAGAAATTTGTGTAGTTTGTCCTATTTTTTAAATTGGATACTTAAATTTTCCCTCCTTTTTATGGCCTTTTTGGAATTGTGTGTCTCCCTCTGCATGTACTGTACATGCATTCAGCTGTGCAGCCAAAAAATCATGAGGCTAATTAAATTTTAACTGCACATAAATTAGATGAGATAACAGTAGTTGAATGCTTTCTGGTTTAAATTATACAAAATTCAGATTTACACAAGGTGTGCACATGGGGATGGCTTGGGAAACAATTATTCATACACCCCACCCTAATCCAAATGTAATCATCTCCCAGCCATACTGATTACACCATTCTAAAAAAGCCCACTCTTTGTGTTGGGAAGTGATTGTTCCTTGGTACCCCTCCAAACTTTACTGACTCATTTTTTTTTCTTTTGTAACAAGAATAGGAGAAATGCTGGGCCAGTACCTCTCTCTCATTCTTTTTTCTGAGACTGAACTTAGTCAGACAGATGATACAGATGCATATAAATACAAGACAGACTACATTTAATGAATTTTATAAGCTTTCTTCTCCTGTCTTTATTCCCACCACCCTCTGCAAAGGCACTGGAGTAGAACTGGCCTCATGGCCATGCAAGTCCGTGCATGGTAGATGAACCCTGACTTTCAGGCTCACTCTTGACAAGGCTGTGAGCATCGCCGTCATGCAGGGCTAGCAGGGCCATGGGTCTCCCAGCTGGGGTGGCAGGGCTGGTAGGACCAGGAGTCATAGCAGGGCAAACATCTGCCTAGACGAGGCACAATTATTCTTTTCTCCAGTGCTTTGCTCTTCATTTGTTAAACTGTTTTTAAATGTGTGTCTAAACCCTTACTAAACTGCTACTTCAGGATTTATTATTGCTCATTTCAAAAGACCTTCTCATGGTAACAGTTATGTAAAAATCGTTTCCTGATAGACTGTTCTCTGTTGTCTGGCAAAGGCTCTGCGCTTATATCACTGCAAGACAGATGGCTCTAACAGATTTACAAAGACTTAACATACAAATGAAACCTATTACTGCTGAAGTCTTCATCCATGCCTTAATAATCTCTTGCCCTCTCTATTACAACTCCCTCTTTTCTGGCCTCCCCAGTTTCCAAGTCTACAGCATATGTAGAATATTACATCCAACCCTCTTTCAAGTACAAAGAACTTGTATTTCCCCCATTTTCAGATATTTCCACTAGATCTTGTTGGTTCTGGGATGCTGTTCAAACCTTTTTTCCTTATCTTTAACCTTTCATTGATATTTTTCAGCCTAGTGTACATAATGCTTCTCTGCCTCAGCCCTTTCCCCAAACCTTTTGTCCAGTATGAATTGATTTTAACTTCGGCAGAAGTTAGAATTGGATCCAGAGATAGCCAGATAAGACCTTAAACTGCACTGGTGACGAGAACCCACATCTTACCTTTTCATAGGCTGAAAACAGTTTCAATCTGAGCCTTTGCCTGCACAGCCTTCTCTCTGACTTCTCTCCACAATGAGACTCTGCCACAGGAAAGCATTTTAGCACACCCTGAGACCCCAGTGAGACCTGGGGCTTGAGCCTCTGCTTCACGTCCTCAGCAGAGATGGCCCTGACAATACGTTTAAATGTTTTCCTGAGCAGCTGCCTAACTCCGGCCCTTTCCTAAATCTCATATGAAACCCAACTTTGTGTCTTGGCTGCTCCTCCTCGTTTATCTCTCCATCTGCTATTGTATAACTCTGCCCATGTGATTGAAATCAGAGCGATGTTCTGGAGGTAAGCTGTGCTTTAAAGTTGCTAACTGAGGAAAATCTGCGACCACAGCACTCTCTGAATTGCAAAGACATGTTTTGCACTGACGTTGCTCTTGTACCTCTCTGTTTGATATGTGAGCTATGTATTTATCTGTCTTTCAGGTTCACTTGATGTTCCCTGATCATGTACCAAAGCCATGCTGTGCACCAACAAAACTGAATGCGATCTCCGTGCTCTACTTTGATGACAGTTCCAATGTTATTTTAAAAAAATACAGGAATATGGTGGTGCGTTCATGTGGCTGCCACTAGAATAAAAAAAAAAATAATCTAAAGCAGAGGGTTTTATTCAGGATTGTAATAAAGTCAAGATATGAGCCTTGCTGATGAAAAGGCAGTCCTAAATTTATTCCATTTCATGTCATCTCTCATTTAAATGTACAGTATAATGTATATAGTAGCTTTTATTTATTTAAAAGTATATAGTTTCTTTTGTATGAACAAAATTTCAGAACCATTTATTTTATGGGTCACCTCACTATGCAATAGAACTTCACAAACTTCAGTTGACCATACTGGAATCTATTTCATTCCATTTCAATATTTTAAAGTAAAGCCTTTGTATAGATTTTTGTTTAAAGCTAGAAACTCCAGAACTTCTATAACTGCTTCAGATTGTTAAAGGAACTAAAATACATTTGGTCATATTGTGCCAATGAAAACTGTGGTTGGGTATTTATTTAGAAAAAGGCACAGAAAAAAACTAAACAAAACTGCTTGGCGAAACATACTTTTTTTCTTCTGGAAGTTCTGTTCCATTAGAAAAAGTGAAATGTTGAACAGAGCTTAAGTAAATAAATAGGAGATAGAAAATAGAAGGGAAATGATTGCACATAATTGTTAGAACTATTTTGTTGTACAAGATGAGTGTAACTGGAGGAGTGTGTTACTTCTTGGCTTGTGGGCTGCAGAGTTTGCAAAAGGCTCAAAGCTTCTGGAATTCTGTGGAGACAGACTCTCGCCTCTACCTATGACTTTCCAAGTTAACACTAAAAATTGAACTACAACATTCTTACCTCAAATCATATCAGTCTATTACCTATTACACTGCTCCAGCAAATATTTTAATAATAACAGCACAAGGTAAAATCAAGCAAAAAAATCACACAAGCCTCCCATTATATATACAAGTTACTATATACACAAAATATACAGAAGACAGGGTACAGAAGAGCTTCACTTTATCTAGTTCCCACATTTGGATGCATTTTCTGAGTGTGCAAGGGAAGGCACGAGGGATGCAGTTGTCATCACCTGTTCAATTGAAAACCTCGTCCTTGATGGTGGCTGTTTTCAAAGATGGAAAACACCTCTCATAAGAGCCATTGGGTAATTTGCAGGCCTACTTTTGGTCCCATCTGTTTTTCTATCAGGTGGAGATTGGTTTAAATCATGAGACTTAAGATCTGTCCTTTTTTTGTACCATTAAATATTGTAATTTTGAAAATTCTTTTAAAAATTTAAATAATTTTTTTCAGCCTGGAGAAGAGAAGGCTCCAGGTCTTCCAGTACCTGAAGGGGGCTTACCAGAAAGCTGGGGAGGGAATGTTTGCAAGGGCGTGTAGCGATAGGATGAGGGGCAATGGTTTTAAACTAGAGCAGAATAGGTTTAGATTAGGCATTAGGAGGAAGTTCTTTACAATGAGGGTGGTGAGACACTGGAACAGTTTCCCAGAGAGGTGGTGGAGGCCTCATCCCTGGAGACATTCAAGGTCAGGCTTGATGAGGCTCTGAGCAATCTGATCTAGTTAAAGATGTCCCTACTTATTGCAGGGGGGTTGGACTAGATGTTCTTTAAAGGTCCCTTCCAACCCAACACATTCTACGATTCTATAAATTTTAATCTCCCTAAATTTTTGACCTCAAATGAAATCCTGTGGTTGTGAGTTGCACAACTAATTCCGGACTATTATTCCCACCATCACTACCCATATGCATATTTTGAATATGGGTACATTTGATGTCTTTGGACACCCTCTGTTTTAATGTTATAAAAATGGGAAAATAGAAACTCTGTTTGCTCTTTATTACATGGCTAATTATAATATAAGCTTTTACCATTAATTGCCTTGATTAAAAATGCTTCATTTAAACAGTTCTCAGAGAGTTGTTAAAAAATGAATAGGACATATCAGTTTCTGCTTAGATAGACTATTCATGTAAACTCTTACTTCTCTGGTTATTTAAAACATATTTCAGAAAACTCAGAATATTACAGACTGATAAAATCAGCGTGTGCGTGTAACTGTGTGTACGCATGTGTACGTGCAAATGTCTTTTTTGCAGAAACTAATTTATTTTATCTTGCTATTGGTGTAATACATAAATCCTTTTATGCATACACTCATTTTTTTAAAAAAATTAACTGTTCTAATTTCAGTCTTGGGAGCTCCTCCTTAATACAACAGTTCCATTTTACACATCCATCTTTATTTCATACCGACATTACCTACATATCTACGTTTAGTTGCAGTTCATGCACAAGGGTGTATAGCAAAATACAATGTCTCCAACTGAATTAATGTTTTTGAACAGTTAAATTCCTGGGTTGTCTTCAAAAAAATCTACTGGTTTCTGTATAAATTGGGTAGGTAGATATGCTTTTTTGAACTCAATTTATTCTAAATGGGATTTGATGGAAACTAAATTTTGGGTACATTAAGTAATATATTTTTAAATAATGGTGTACCATTTTGAGAATAAGAAACTGAAGATTATTGTTATATTATTCTTAAAAATATGCTGTTGGAATATATTTCTATATTTTGAGACATAATAAACCTGTAATGCTATTTTGTTCTGCTGTGATTTTGCTTCTGAGACAAATGACAAAATGACACTGACTTCATATATGATTTAAAGCTAAAAGCAAGAGATCAATAATTATGGATAGATTTTGTTGCAGTTCATTTTTTAGTACAGACATTTTGGAAATTACTTACATTTAGGTACTTCTTAAACTGCAGCTGGTGAACCATCTACACTATTAATAAAAATCATGCATTCAACTCATACCTCCAAATGTTAATACTCTACTCAAAATATACTAGAAAAGAGAAACAGTTTTCAAAATTCTCCATGAATCCCTAACAGGCCAGTCATCTGTTTGAAAGGAATGATAGTGGCACCACACCTTCTGCATGCTCCAGAGAAGTGTATATATGTGTGTTTTTATGTAAACTTGTTCAGGTAAGCCCTTCTCCAGTAGTAGGTAATACAGGGGGGTTTGTTCTTTTGCTTGGCCACATCAAATACCTGCTATATTATATATATGTATTTATACATCATATATAATATAATATGTATATAATTATATTAAATTATATTAAATATATTCCCATATCTATATAGCTATATCTATTTCTATAGATAAGTCTGTTTCTATAGTTAGGAAAATCATTCCATTATCATTTAGGACATGAGAACTTTGTTCCTTTTAAAGCTACTTAAGCTTTCTGTACCCTCAACAACTGGAAAGAGTCTAAATGACTGAAAACTAGAAAAAATGAAGCAGCTCTGTACAGAATTAATGTTACATTATGGGTCAGAGCTTCTCAGTCTTTAACTTACTCATAATTTTAATACCATTGCTGCACATTCTGGGCCAAAACTAAATGTTTACACGATGTCATTAGTGACCACTTCCATGGCTTAGGAGTACTCACCCAGTGGAAGTCAAAGTTGGGAGGTGAATATTATTGCAGCAGTGATTTCATTTTCCTTTACAAGTGCCTTGTTCTCCTAGCGTGATTTTGCTGTCCAGGAGAAGGTGAGCTCTGACTGACTGCAGTGTGCAGCATTTATAAATTCTCTGATGTGCTGAGCTGTGAACCCCCACAACAGACTTCCTTCAGTTAGACCACTTGATGGGCATCTTTTCTTTGTCTGGATGCCCATTCACAAAGCATTTATAGGGTCACATTTTTATAATTTTGGCCAAAGGTTTGAAATTCATGAATTAGGGAGCCGGGGTTGGAGATGCTTGCTGAGAGTCAAAAACATACCTGTTTGGATTGCATTAGCCTTTTTTTTTTTACTTTTTTTTTTTTTTGGATACAAAACCAAAGTAAAAATGAAATTCATTTAAAGCCATCCAGTAGATGACAACATAGCAACACATCCGATCAGCACAAAATTCAGTTAGAGAGACCTTGGGCAGAAATTGGTGTGGATGCCCTCAAACAAAAAGAATGATTATTCCTTGTTCTGTTGTACATCTGAAGGGTGGTCCTGACTGACGTGTCCTTTACAACCCCATGACTCTGGCAACTGTAAACCACGACAGTCCCTGACACCCTTAAAATAATCTTACGCTGTTTAAGAAGTTTTACTGGGATGTTTAATTGGGATGTGAAGCTTTCAGAAAGCTTTTGTTAGCATGATGGGATGTCAGACACTTCATTTTGGAATATAATTTTCTCTACCATTTGCTTGGAAAAGGCTGGCTTGCTGACTGCCTATTTCTGGGTTTTTTTTTGTCAGCTCCTCTGTTGAAACAGTTTCATCGTGAATCGACTTTGACTCAAAGATGGTTAAAAAGAATGGTTTAAGCTTGTATTCATAAGATTCTGAATCGTTTCAGCAATAACCAAAGGATTCTAATAACCAGGACTTTAAAATTATGTTCCAATCTCTACCAACTTTTCCGCTCACACATTCGGCTGTGCATAGGGAGAATCTGACATGTGGTGCCTGAATGACGAACAAGCCACATGTGAATAATACAGCATTATCTTTTACTATCTCATCTGCAGTCACAGAACTTGCAAACTGTGATTTACAATGTGTTGCTGAATTCTTACTCACAGGGCTTGAGCAAGAGCTTGATTAAAAACAAAAGAAAACTAAACTAAAAATCCAACCAAAAACAGCAAGAGGAGGTTTTCTTGCCATCTTAGTTCAAATAAATCAGCACCAAACGTGGTATATGAGGGATCGGGAATCTCATGTGAATTAAATGGGCCTTTTGTATTCTGTTTCCCATATTTACAACACATGACACAGACGCTTGTCCCGACTGCTATATTTCGAGCTAAATACTCTGTTCTGTTCCTGTACTTTTTTGCTTCCAGATGGGCACCATCAATTATTATTATTAATATGAATGAAGATATTTTCATTGCTTTAGCAGATGTTAATGCTTTACAAAAAAAGTATGTGTTATTAATATTGCTACTTTACAGGTACAGAGAAGTGGAGACTTGGCTAAGAGAAGAGGAGACGAGAGGCAGTGTAGGGGAGACAACCAGACTCCCAGTGTCCCAGTGCTGTAACCCCTCATCCCACACTCTTGGTAGAGTGATGCATATGCTTGACACTCTTGTCCCTGAAGCTCATAACTTTAATGGATGATAAGCAATCTGAGGGACTACATGGACCTATACTTTGCATTTACCAAGTTCTTTTCTAGTTCCATCATTGTTTGTGGAAATCTGGGCAGTAAGTGATAGAATCAAGCCAGGTGCAGGGTGCAGACCACACCTTTCCTATGTGGGGGTGGTTATATTTTAAAGCTATTTCTATGGAACTAACCAAGATGTCTTTGAAGCTGATCTTGGAGCACCTTTTCAGCAGCATTGTAAATCTGCACCAGAAGAGTTGAAGGCAGTGACGCATCCCTCCCTTTTCTTCCTTGCATTTTCCTCCTGCTCAGTGGGGAGCTCAGCACTGTGTTAAGACTGAGACTGTGTTAATATCTGTGTAGCAGGGGATCCCAGGGCAGATGTTGGCTGGATATATGAGAGAAACATATTTTCTAGGGAACAGCTCTCAGACAATAATATTAAAGCAGAGATGTGGGAGCAGGATCTTCTCTGTATAAACTTGTTCTGGTTTCTTCTGAGTCTCCAACTGACTTGTGAGCAGAAATGTTTGTAAGAATGAGAATGCTCTGTAATTAAATTGTGAGGAGAAAACTTGGAGGGGGCTCTTTCTGGCATCTCTGCCCTCATAAGTCCTTCCACAAAGGAGAAATCCAGCTCAGACCTGGAGCTACTCAACTGCACAGAGATCAAAAGTTGGACGAGATGTGGTAGAGAAACATGGCACATACATCAAACTCCTTGAACTGATCTAATTGGAAAACAAAGCTTTTGGTGTCTGATTATTTTTTTGGTTGCTGAGCTGTCTTATATTAACTTGCCACAACAAAGTGTGTTCCCTTTTATTTGGGCCAATTATACATGCACCACTGGGATTCCTTTTCAAAATTAGTGTTTCTCCCTTAACCTCTGAAACGGCTCTTTTCAGCCTTCTCTGCATGTTATCTGTTTTATTATTCAAGACTAACAGCTCCCACAGGGAATGCTCTTTCCTAGACTGTGCCGGAGGGATGGAACAAAGACAAGACCTACCAAGTTAGTTACTTGTTTAATTGGGATGTGAATCTTTGAGAAATCTTTTTGCTCACTTTTTCTTTCTTTTTCACACACGTGAAATTTTTCTTGGTTTTCTATCATGGTATGGATTCTTGTGGATAAGCACATGTAGGTAAGTGCATAGACTTCCACAAAACCTTCCTGTAAAAAGTATTCAGACATTTAGCAAGAAACAAAACATCAGAATTGGTTTCCCTTTGAAAATGGAATTGGTATAGCTAGTAAAAAACTTGGATTCCCATTAAGGAAATTATTTTTAGCAAACTACTGGGCATGCTTACATTTCATGTTTTGAAATCTATTAATTTAGCAAAAATTAAAGATTTGCTAACTAGCCGGACCTACATTGCTAACCTCAGGACGTATATCCAAGAACCAGACTTTCAGTCTCAGATATATTGGTGTAAATACAAAATCTATCAAAATTAACAGCACCCTTGAAATACTTATAAATATATTTCTGATTCTTTCTGTTTATCTGTATTGGACAGTGAGGTAATGAAAATATTATTCATGCTAGAATACAATAACTGCTTAATTCTCAATTTTCTTCTTCTTATAACCAAGCTTTTATGCTTTTATTATTTCCTCTCACCCATCTACCACAAAAAGTGGCTGAAGGTCATGACTTAACATTCTGGGGAAAGAATTTCACACTTCAGAACTGAACTGAACATGGAAATTCTCAAACTTCGACTAGAAGCTTTAAAAAAAGATCATGAAAACAATATTTTAGAAGTTTTTTAAAAGACCATTGCTGAATTGCAGAGCCCACACCAGTGCTGTGGAAGCAGCCGCCATCGCCGGGGGAGCCCGGACAGTGTTGGTACCTCACAGAAGCCCCTTCCGCCTGGCAGGGGCTGTGGCCACCGACCGCCGACGTACCCTGATGAGGAGCCAGCAGCCCCGGGGACTGTGAGTTCCCACATTTGTGGAAAGGAGCCTGGAAGCTGCAGGGTTCCCTTTTCTGACACAGTCCAGACACAAGGGCTGTCCGGGAGCTCTACATCTTAGAATCCAAGGCAGGGAAACAGGAGAGGCGTCTCGCAGAATGGTGCATGGTAGAGCCCGCTGAAAATGCCTGCATTTAATCAGAAAAGTGATTAAAGATATGGCTCTTGTTTCAACAACAGAAAAGTAGTCATTGTGAAATTCCCACACTGGCTAAAATTTCTCCTGACATTTCTGAGTGAAGCTTCACTGACATTTTCACAGAGGTTTGCTCATTTTTGGCAGGAAAGAATTTGACCCCTCTCTTCAATCATGTTACACCCCATTTCCATTGACTGTCTCTAAGCCTTTTACCATTCTTTTAGTTTTTCCCATGATGTAAATACACACAGCGGTAGAAGCAGCAGTTCTCCTCCAGATTTACTGTAGAATAACTAGGTAGCACTGCAAAATACTTCCTACAATGTTTTACTCTCACACCTCTGAATCTTTCCCCTTAGCTGATCTCTGATGTTGAAAAAACTGTAAGAAATGAGCCAAAAAACAATTGTCAAGGCAGGAATCGGGTGACACACACATATTTGCATTTTTTTAATTAGGTAACTAAATGTAATAGGCAGCTACTATATCCTTCTCCTTACAATCATTAGTTACAAGGCACTGCCCTGACTCCAAGCACTATGGCCCATCAGCCTTCCAGGAGAGCGATCTGCTTGAGCACTCAAGCAATGTCAGGCTAGTCAAGCTGTTTCAGCTCATAAATGGGATTTTTGCAATTTTTTAAACAGATTGCTCCACTAGAAGTTTACTCGATACAGTAGCGTCCTTCAGAAGGGGACTGAACTATAGCCAGGAATGGTGATCTCTTCCATCACATACCTAGATCATGATGAGGACACCTGTCCCCAGTTGGATTGTTATTGCGTATATGTACATTCTTTATATTCTAGCAATTAAGAATGACACTATGGCTTTTCTAGCAAGGAAGAGAACTCTGTCAGACAGTAAAACCCATCTGTGGTGCTTCCTGCTTGATGGTTTTGCGTTTTTCTCTATAATCTAGTTTCCATGATTGCCCAAAACCTGCAGAATCTATCTCACTCATCCCATCAATTACTGCAACCAGCTTTCCTGTGGACTACTCTAATTTCATGCATTTCTAATCACCCATTTGCTATGTGGGTAATTACCATGCTCATTTACATGCAACCAGCTGTTTTGGTAATTATATTCTTGTTTGCTCATTTTCCCACCAGCATCAGCTCTTTCTCCTTCAGACTCACACTTTAGTTTTCTGATTTTGCAGAAGATTTGGTATTCTGTTTATGAAAAGTTGGGCAACCTCCATTTTTTCCCTTAGAAATAGAAAAGGAAGTGTTTGTAAGGCTACTTCTATGTGGCACAGAACAGCAGTTCTGTGTAGACACTTGAGATAATCCTGCTGCAGAGGCAGTGCAGTTGTTTTACTGCGTATTTCCAGGCTGTTTGCAATACCAGCAGCAATTCAGTCAGAACCCGTATTTCGACATGGAAATACATTATATGGTGCAGAAACACATAAAAATGTTGTTGATGTGTCAAGGGTCTCTGAAGCGAGCTGGTGAGATCCAAATGAGTTTGTGAATGGCAGTTTAAAGTGTATGTTTTTGTATGTATTTCCCCTTTCATGTGAACAGAGCAAACAAGCCAAGGTGTACAATCAAAGGGTCTTTCAGTGAGTCCATTTCTGTAAGGTGTATTCAGTGAGATGCTGAGCATCAACTTGTGTTGAAATCAACTTTCAATTTACACTTGGGGTTTGCTTTCTCTTGAGCCTGACTTGTATGATTTGGTTTCCTCTAGAGCCCCAGCTGCCTTAGAAGCTCTGTTATAATAGCACCATCTTCTGACTAATGTCCTATCAGGGATACTTCTGAGTACTTTTGTCTTTGGTTCATTGCATGTCTGAGGGTCCTACTTTTGGGAAAAGGTGACGGCTCCCCTGCTTCATGCAGTGCTCCAACGACTCAGTGAAATGGTTAACTGCACTAGGTACTGAGCAGTACGATCATCTGTGCAGAGCTGAGAATTCCTTAGCTTTGGCAGCCGGTTACTGAAGTGTATGCACATTTCCAATGAAAACGCCGGGAGAATTAAATGAAAATAGAAAACGTTCTGCTGACATTTTTGATGCTGGCTCAGTTTTGTGTGAGTGAGAGTCACTGACAGCACTTGTCTTCTCAATGTCTTCCAAGGTCAAGACTGCATGCTTGTTATTTTGAAGAGTTTACTATGGTATAAATACAGTCCAGCTAGTAAAGTTTTAACCTTATTTAACCTTTGCTTTGTTATGCACAAAGATGTAGACCTCTAAAACAATGGTTGGAGCTATTTTCCTAGAGGAGTCAATCTGTAAAATTTTCATATCATATCTACTTTTAACTCTTGGCTATGTTTTAGCACATCTGTGTCTTTTCTTCCCATTTTTGTATGGCCAGTAAAGAAAAAACAGTAGTGACTGGCAGCTGACTACTAAAACTATTTAGTCAACTAATTTTGGAAAGGCTGTGGATTGATATTTGAAGTCACATATCCAGTTCATTTCATATAAATTATTAAAACTTAAGGTACAGTTTCAAGGGCATAAAACCAGAGTCACGTGTTTCGTTCGTACAAGAGAAAGAGAAGGGCTCAGTAGTTCTGGATTGTTTCTCTGCTTCTGTCGCTGATTCACTACGAAACTTCAGAAAACAAATATTCCATATCTACAGGTGTTTGTCACACATTTATAAAGGACAAGTGAATTGAATTAGGGTTTTTTGAGACATTTTGATGTCCAAATCTGTTGGGCAGAGCAGAAATGGTGCTATTTTTGGCATTAGATGTTTTTGGTTTTGTTCTGAATTCTAGTCTTCCATACACTTCTTTTTGAGATAAGCCAAAATTTTCAGAGATATGTTTACCTTGTTCAGTTCTCATTTGTAATACAGCAATAACAACATGAATTAATATCACGGGAGAATTAAGAGGATAAATACCTTAATAATGATGAGGGACTCAGATACATCCATAGTCATGTAAGTGCATATAAGTTATATACAAACCATCTGCTCTATTTCCTCATTAGAAAACTGTGCCTGTTACTCATCTGGGCTCTTCCTTTCCAGTTTTTTTCTAATGTGCTTACTTGAATTTGAGGTAATAGTTTGTTCCATCCTAAAGAACTCTGTTAGCCATTACCAAAGGAGGCTATTTGCCCAGGCTATCCATTTATTTTGTATTAATTCCTTTCAAGTGATTTCTCCAGTCTCTGAAATGTTAAAGTTCTTGTTCTCTGAATCCTCTACACATTGTTAAAAAATCCAAGAAATGCAATGTGCAGGGCTGATGGCTCACTGTAACTGAGAGGAATTTTCTCTACTTAGTGGCATAGTGGGTTGGTTCATTGCATTGTAGAACTCTTTACAGAGGTTTACATGCTAATGCAAGATGAAGGCAGTAGAGAACTGAAATAAATGCCTAAATATACATTGTAGTTGTGTTGATCTTTGTTACCCTGATGACACTGATTTATGAGTGAATAAACCAGACAGAAGTACAGGTGGTTATAGTAATATTCTGTATTGTATAGCTCCATTGAGATATTTATTGAGTGTCACAAGAAAATGAGGCTTTGAGGCTTAAACACACTCAGTGCCATCTACAATTTTTCACTTTGGAAGCATATCTCCAAAATCATGGTGAACTCACTGCTATCACTTCCCCATTTATTTTCAGACCCCCAAAAAAAGGTAGATATAACTATAGACCTCATCTAAAAGGTCATGAGAAAGAGGAGAACTATCTTAAAATAGCTTGGAGCAAGAAGACTGTGCTTTCAATTAAAATATTGGTGACGTGATATCCCCAGATGGGTTTAGTTCTTGTTTTAGTTTCTAGCTATACATATTTGTTTCATCTCCTGTACAAAAAATGGTAGACTCAGAACATCCTGAGGGACCAGAAGCCCTTAAGGAAGAACACAGGTGCCCCAGGAAATGTTTTTGTCTTAATTTTCTTCTTAACTTTCTAGGCTCTAACCCTGTTTACACTGGTGAACTGTAATGTATATTCAATACATTTACATTAGGGATTCGATCATGCATATCCCCTTGATATCTAAGCACTTGAAGTGCAACACCACCACCACCATCAAGGTCGCCAATCTGCACTCTTTCTGTTGCACTAGCACGCAGCAGATCATTTTCTTGTTGAACTGGTGATCAAAAATTGCCACCTTCTGTACTAACGCCTGTTTGAACAGTTACTTTTCTGGCCAGTCTCTTCTTGTTTCTTCGCATGTCTCCTCATGCTAGCTGCCAAGATGCCAACCTTGCAGGCAACCTTATTCTACTGCCTGCTTTTCATATGAATATCTCCGTACTTTTTCTAGTCGTAGTTCTCCATGATCTGAGAGTTCTCAGTTCAAAAATGATTGATAGAAAGATCTTTTTCATCCACTTTTTCTAGCACTATAGTAGTAATACTTACTAGAAAAGACTTCTCTGAGAGAACTTGTGACAATCAAAATGATAATCAGTCTTCTAGAAAGGACTAGCTGAGTACCAGGAGTTAGAAATCTCAAAATGATCTAGGAAACTAAATGCTGCTTAACTGCTACAAAAACCATCTTCATCCAAACGTAAATTCAGAAAAATGTTAACTTAGGCATCATTGAATGCTCAGGTTGCCTAAAGTCTAATTTCTTCCGGGGAAGTTCCCTAAAAGTACTTAAATACCTCCCTTTGAGAGCTCTAGGACTGGCTACACTTGCTTAGGAGCTAGATGCCTTATGCTTACAGCAAAGCCCAGGCAACCCCTACCTGTTTCTGTGGCTGGTTCAATGGGCTGGTGTGCAAGCATAACCTGAATTAACTTTTGGGTGCCAAGGTTCCACCCTTTGCCAGAGTCCTGACCTCTCCCTTTCAGAGTTTGTTTGGCCCTCTCTGTAGTGAGTCATTTTAGCATGCAAATCCAACAGACATTGGATGTGAAGAAGGCATTTGTCTCCTCAGCACGCTGACTGTGCTCAAGACAATGCTGCTTGTACAGTAGAAAGGGTGGGAGCAAAGGGTGAACAGGACCATCAGCTGACTCAGATTGCTGTGAAACCCAACATTAGAGCATGCTGGATTAGACCACATGAAAAACACACAAATGAAGATGTTTTCTCCACCCCAGTGGTTGTGAAGGTTCAGTTCCCAGTCACTTAAACTGCAGAAGATTTGCACTTTTATTTTTTTCACTGTCCCTATTTGCTCATGAGTCGTTTAATTTGGGCTGCTGCTTAGAGGTCAAATCACCTGACCATATCACATGAGCTACTGCACATCCAGAATTGTCTCTGTGGTAGCAGCTGATTTAAGAACTCAAGCGGACCTAGCTGAGCATCCAGCCCAGCCTACTCCATCCTATGGGAGTCTGGGCAGCCACTGTCGTCTTCTACCCATGGACTATTCCTGCAGCTCCTCCTTGTCCTCTCTGCTTTCCCAGGTACATGGCACACAACCTGTTATTTTCAGCCATGTATGCCTTAAGCAGGTCTTACAGGATGTCTTTTGGTTCCTAAGGATATTCTGGGACAAAGCAGCTTTAATATTGTCTGACAGAATTGTTTTTCTTTCAGTAGCATACTGAAATCTTTGTGTAGGAGAGAAAATATGCTTATGATTATGAGGGTCATTACCTTAATGGCTGAAGAACTCATGTGGGAGATGTGGGCTATAATCCCCTCAAGCTGCTCTGAACCCTAGGTTACTGCATATTGGTCTCTAACACTCAGTTTTTTAGGTAAAAGGGAACACTGATGTGATTACCTTTTACCACCAATACCGCATTTTGTGCCTAAGACTGCAAAAATATTAGTTCACAAAGGAATTAATAGCATGAATTCCAGCTACATAGAGCCTTCTTCTCTGGCAAATCTTCCAAAACTGCTTTCGCAGTATCTGCTCAGTAGCTTAGTCAGTTCTTCATCCAGCTTCTGGACCCCAGAGAGAGCAACTTCACTCTTGCTGAGCACTCTTGGGGATGGTGAGATATGTAAACCATTAGGATCGTGGTGCTCAGTTTTTTGATGACTGTACCCTGTACAGGCCAGGGTCCTTGCTGGAAAGGGGCTTACACTTTTAAGTCCCTTAGAAGCTTTTGAAAGTATCATTGCTTGCCGTATTAGCTGAAAAATGTTTTATACAGAATGTGATACTCCCCGGTTGCTTCAGGATATGTAATCTGGACTCTGAACCTTGTGGTCACTGTGAAGCCTCCCATTCACAGACATGTTAAAGAGATGTAGATGAAGAAAGCTTGCTGCATTTCTCTGGTAAATGTAATGTGAGACCCTCACATAGTAGCTGATCTAATTTTCATCGGACTCAGCTCACTGTTTTAGGGATCTTACTGCAGAAAAGAAAGGAATTGCTTATACAACTTTACTACAGCAAACAGCTTAAAAGTAAAGTAGCTTTTCCCCCTGCTCTTGCATTGTTAGCTTGAGTTCTGTTCCACAATTTCCAATTAAAATTGTGGTTTCCATGTGACTGAAGGAATTTGTTTATGATTGCCATGCTTGAGAATTGTCTACAACTAAAAAAAATAGTAAAACCACGCACAACAGGTATGCAAATGCTCACAAAACTATTTTCCATTTGCTTCATCTATGCATTTGATATATATTGATATATATAAAATATTTGATATATATCTCAAGAAGCAGTCACCTTAACTATGTCTACTCTAACTTAAAGAAGGACGGGGCACGGGTTTGTCTTGTTTCTGTGTCCATTGTGTTGTCCATCTTCAAACTGCTGGTTAATAATTGTTACTGTTCTCTCTGGACGTGGTTTTGTCCCATGCTAGAGAGCACTCTCTGATATCCAGGCTCAGTTCAGGGATGGTATGGGCTAAGGGACTGTTCCCAACAGGCAACATGGGTAAGGCCACCTTGCATAGGAAGACTGGAGTGGACTTAGCTCTATGGACATGCACCATGCCAAACCAATTATCCTTTGAGCCACAGGGTGAATTCATCATTAGTATGGATGCAGTTTCTACTGACAGAAGGAGATAGACCTCCCCTCAGGACGAAAAAGAGCATTCAGCAAGGATAAGCTCTTTGTTTCAACTAGAGAAGACTGCTCTGTCCAGACTTCTCAACTAGCAGAGTATAGAAAGTGTACCCAGGTGAACATGGCCATTTGACAATAGGCCATTTCGTTATTTTTTCCCTCCAGATTGTTTTCCCACTTCATTTTGTTCTGATGTCTTAGATTAAGAGAGCTAGGAGAAGTGCCACCGTCAGGTGGAAAGAGTCGTTGTGATGAATAAAGGAACAGTGAGCCAGGACTGTCCATGCTTCCTGCAAAGACCAATAACAAAGCAAATAGCTGTAAAGGAGAGGAAAAAAATCAACCTGATTGGGCAACTCTTCCCTCATTTAGAGATGACTGACATTTTCTGGTTGACTGTCCTACTGACTTCTGAATTAAAGGGAAAAATATATATTTAAAAGATAATTATTCAGACTGCTTAACATCATGTTCCTTTTTCATTTTGAGTTGCACATGTCATAGTGGATCAAATTCACGTGACTTTTGATCTCAGAGGGTTTTTTTAAAATTTTCTTTAATATGATTTGGCTCATTAAATTGGCTTTGAAGATTTTATACTCCTCCTAGGACAACTTTGTTTATTAAACTTAACTCTAATAAACTATTTATCGGTAGACATATAATTGATTGTGATAAGCTTGTGATACTGCATTTCATAAGTTAATGTTAAAAATATTTATCGTTTCTATTTTTGTTCTCCTTTAAATTATTTCTCATTATTGTATCATAAAAAATATTCAAAATATGTAATTTCCCTTGCTCATAGTGCTTATTTAATATTCTTTCTTCTAATGTAGCAGAAATGATACCATCTTTGATGTGATTAAGAAAGAAAAAAAACCCCAATATCTCAAAAAGACATGAAGGTAAAATTAAGTGAAAATCAGAATCAAACACTGAGACATAAGTTTGACAGAAAAATCTTCTTTAAAAATGAAAGATATTAGAAACCCTTTGTGTTTCACAACACAGTCAGAAAATACTGTTTCTGAAAAAAAAATTTAAAAATTGCATGATTCCTCTGGATAGAATACCATAGTCTGCATGTCTTTGTACATGGCAAAGGAAGATTTTAAATATTTTTTTCATTAGCTTGGCACTGCATTTGAAAATTGACATTGCATTCCTTGAATCAACTTTTGCTGAAGATGGCAATAATGTAACTTTTGGAGTGCATTTTCTGCTAATACAGCTACTTCAAGTTTGCACAGCTGGGAGACTTCTATGTTTTCCTGCAGCCTTTTCTGCCCCCTCCCCCATTCTGATTTGTTATTGTTTGAAATTCTGAGAATGTTTTACACACATTTCCAGTGTACAACATTTGGACACTGATAAACGAATGACAAGTATGATATAAAGCCTCGTGGAAGACCCTGTAGGGTCTACCCAGGGAGAAGAACACATCTGTCTCCAGCTGTGCAGCTATTTAGGAGTGAAATGACTTGTCCTGGGTTGGGCAGAGATGGTAATTATTTTTTTTGTTGATGTGAAGATCAAAGGTTATTCTCAGGAAGTAAGGACAAGGACTGTGGTATTTAGCAGGAAAGATTTATACAGGACATAATTTAGTACATGGTTTGCACATTAACCTGGTGCTAATGCATGTAGATGACAGAGAAAATGTAAACAGTCCTGACGTAAGATAAATTATAATTGGTGAAAAGCAAATTAATCTACTGGTCATGAATCTCCCACAAGTTAGCAGAATCTTGAGCAGCTGTTACATTCCACGATCACACTTTTGAAAAGAGGCTGCTTGATCCAAGGATTCCTTGCTGCAGTGCAAATAACTTGTTCACCCTGCCCTAGTGTGGCTTTTTTTTTTTCCTTCCTTTTCTTTCTTTTTTTTTTTTATTTTTAATAATGAAACCTCGACTTTTAACAACAGCGTCCAGTCCTAGACGAACATAATTCACATATTCCTTCCCGTACGAGTGAATCCTTTGGGTTTATGATTTTCAAGGTGCACACTAAGAATATCACCTCCACACCCCCCAAAACCATGGAGGTAGTAGTTTATAAATGACTTTTCATAACTGAGTGTACCATAACTTCACGGTCAGTAGATGAGATGTAATGTTTACTTCTCCACAGTTTCCTGATACCAGACCAGAAATCCATGAAATAGTTTTCTCATGTTTCTCTTTTCTAAATTTGACATATATATGCAAATAGTTTTTCTCTGTTAAAAATTACTCAGTATAAAACATAAATATACAAATTTTTTGAGCAAAGAGGAAAAAAAGGTACAGAAATGACACGGAAGAAAACACTGGGATCCCTTAGAGCAAACTAAGATTTAACTAAAATTTATGCACTAAGTATTGTGACATGAAACATTTTTCAATAATATTGATGTGCACAAAAGCTTTTCTGTTAAAAACCTAACAATTTCACTATCAATAGGACTTTAGTTCTTTTACTAAGTCAGATTCTCCTCAGATTTGTACTGGTTTAAATAAGGAAAAACGACATGAACTAAAATGAGCTATACTGATGTGAAACCAAAGTAAATGCTCTTAAATTTATGCTTATGCATAAAATGCTCATCACAGATTCCTATGACAAATAGCAGCCTCTCTGGAGGAGGTTTGGTCAAAAAATCAGAGGCAGCAAAACCATTTCATAATTGTAGCTCATTCACAAATCTTCATGGAAACATGTTTTGCCATGTATATTAAAATCCGGGCATTTCTCTTTTGAATAATTGATAGGCTATTGAGAAACAACGAAGAGAATGAAGTTCTAGACTTTTTCCCTTCTTTGTCTGCCTTTCTGTTGATTTTCATATATGCAAGAAAGCATGTCCAAGAGATCAAAAAATATGTTCTTAGATGGCTTTGCTATGATCCAGACATCAGACATCCAAAGAGGGCAGGTAGTGGTGGGTTGCACAGAGAATACCTAAGGCAGGCTTTGACATGGTAGAGAAGTTTTCACCACAAGCAGATTTGGTTTTCTAATTTTGTGCGGACCCCAGTAAATCTCTCAGCATAGACTAATCTGCTATTACAGCAAGTGCAGCCAAAAACCAGAAATTCTCCAGCTAATTCTGTCTGCAAGCCAAAACTCACTGTTTCCCACTGTACCGCCCTCCCACAGAACAAAATCTTACTGAATTCCCTTAAAATAGCAAATGAACTTTGAATTCATTGAGGGAAAATTAGCTCCAACCAATGAAAGACAGGCTACCAAGTCTTCCTATGGGTTATTCTTAGTTTAACATACAAAACCTATAATATAATGTATATCTGAGTATCTTTTGAGAATGTAGATAAATATAGCATTTCTACACAGTTAAACCAGTGGAGTGAGGTGGACCAGTGAGTCCACAATGAAAAGTAAGAAGCAGTATGGCTTGGATGAGGAGACTCCACCACTGCTGTTTTTCCAGTAGAGTAAGCAGAGACCAGCAGGTACAGTAAGGCTCAAAGTGACGAGATTACCAGTTGTTACATGATCAAGATAATTAAAAGCTGACCTGCCAGGAGCTTCAGATACTGAAACTATAGCTTCCTTATTTACTTTGGTGACAAAGAGCTTCCACGTTGAAAGATTTGGGTGCCAGCAGTCCTTAGCCTCAAATTGCTAAGAAAGGAGCATGATAGTTTGTGGGCATGCAAAGATAATTCCTATCCAGCAAAGCTAGGTCATACCAGGTGGACTAACTGCTGTGGTATCACTGGAAGAGAAACGGCTATATGTGCTTTCTGGCTTTGTTACAGGGGTTGTGATACCGTACCAGAACTACTATAACAGTAATAAAGATCGGGAAAGGGTTATCTGCTCTCCCACTGATTAGTAGATATAGAAAAAAGGTTTGTCTACATAACTATCAGCAACTAATTTTTAAAAACCCTCTGGTATGTCTTGTATTGACTGTAACTGTTGAAAAGTTAAAAAAAAAGAAGCTCAAATCTTTCCTGTTCTCTTTCGCATATATTTTCTTTTCATTTTCAGAATGTTGTAATACATTTATTTTAAATGTATTTGCTCTATTTTATGCTTATTACTAAGTCAACACTATTTTTAAAATTTCCCCTGAATAAGACTGAAGAAAAATTGTTTTGTATCAATGTCTATTCCCCAGAGATTTATTTCTAGGGAAAAAAAAACCCAAACCAATCACCACACTTCTCTCCTTCAAATGTTCCCTAATGACAAAAGGGCAAAACTTTCAAAAGATATGTTGGAAAAAATTATCTAATCTTTAGCTTTCAAAAGTTCACACAATAGACACTTTACATAGAACAGCATGTTGAACAAATGTACGCACAGTTAACCTCTCAAGTGCAAGGTGGACATTTGCCATGTATGTCGTGTTTTCCAAGGTGAATCTATTCTCTATGATTTCACCTATGTTATATATCTTGTGGCAGAAGACCATAAAAGTCCACAACATTGTTAGTCACTTAATAAAGACTAATGACTTTAGTTGGCCAGGGCTGGGGAAAGCAACTGAAAGAGTCCATGCTACTGACTAAGCCAGATTTCACAATAACTTTCAGCAAATCTGTAGAATGTGAATAAACTCTTTAGAGGAAACTCTGTTCTTAAAA
>VXAK01011376.1:46304-56863 GCA_013399435.1 Arenaria interpres | reverse complement strand
AAGGCAAGGCAAGGCAAGGCAAGGCAAGGCAAGGCAAGGCAAGGCAAGGCAAGGAAAAAGGACAGTGGCAATATGAGCATCAAACAGATTTTGAAAAACTTTTTTTCTTCTATTTTTTTGTTGCAAACCTAGTAACTTCCTAGTATCAATGAAACATAATTGTTTCATAATGTCACTGGGGAGAACATATTAAACACATAGTGTTATTAAACAGAAAAATTTAGCAGCCACTGCATCATCACATTCCATTCACTCCAAAAAAAAAAAAAAAAAAGGAGAAAGGAAAAAAGCCTGTTTCCTCCAAGCCGTGCACCTCTGGTTTTCTTTCTTTGCAAAGACAATCGTTGCAGATCTCTTAATGAGGACTCCTATTATGTAGGAATGTTTACAGTCATTAGCCTTCAGGCAAAGTTCATCAAAGGAATACAGACAATTACTTTAAATATACCTGTGGTTCTTAAAAACTACCTCAATGGCACTTAACACATCCACTTTCAAACTGTAAACTAGTTCTACAGGTTACTGCAGAATGTGACTGCAAAGCAAACCATTGTGTGTGTTGTAGATCAGCCCTCCAAAACCATGGGTCTGCTCTGCCTCGGTACAAAATTCCATGTAACACCGCATTCCTCACCATGTGAATCACAGCAATCCGCAGCTGCTAGATTTGGGTGGACCACCTTGTTCAGTAGAAGTATCAACTGGCTGAAAGAAAGGAGGAAAAACAGAGTGATTTCCTGGCAGCAGACATAAAAGTGACGTATGGAAATGTTTCTTCATACCAGTCATGGTTAGCTGGTGGAACTCATTGCTGCAAGAGTTCATTGAGACAGGTTCCAAGGGAGGCTGGACATCTACCAGTATATTTCTAACCTAGACGAGTAAAGTCTAAATATACAGATGAGAATGCTGGGAAACATAAACCAACACATATTTCAGGAATTAAACCACCTTATTATTCTAATGGATGGCTTGCGGGAGAATCTTCTGATGTACTACATATTTATTTCACCAGTATTTCTAATTGGCTAAGAAATAGTGATTGAACCCAACCATGTTACGTGACTGACAGTGTGACAACTTGACAGCTTCTTACAATTTTGGGTACGTTTTGGACCTTACCAAAATCTCCTGCAGAAGTTTATACTGAAAGTGAGTTGTTATCCTCATGTCAGCCCACCATTTTTCACTCATACCATTAGTTTTAAAGCTATGGTGTTTAGCTACCAAACCATCTTAGCTTCCAGCTTCTGGGAACAATCAGTGTTTTCTTTCTTATTGTCGCAGAACCTTTGATCCTGCTGATAACCTGATTTTGTCTGTTCTGCATGCCTGGAATAAGACCACTGAATGTTAGAAATGGTGGAATTCATGTGGGTAACTTATACCCTGCTTCACATTGCATTAATTAGATCCAGAAAAGTCAAAGGGACACAAATGTCTTAACTCAAAATGCAATGCAGTGAGAATAATTCGTACAGAGGTATTGATCTGTGCGAGAGCAGAGTCTGCAAAGAGGAATCCTTATAGTCACAACTCACCATTGATGCTGCTTTCTGAAATCTATTGTTCCTTATAACATTATTAGTTTATTGCATCTATAGCTGTTTGATGTTAAAAGAGTATTAAGCATATTTCTATTGCATCTGGCCTGTAGATATTTGATGTGCATTACTGAACTATTAAAATGAAGCAATGGTTAAGTCATTAGTGGAAGTGAAATTTGAAATCTGAAAAAAAGCTTAGGATTTAATGTCAAGATACCATTCAGTCTTCATGGTTATAACTATTCACTACACTAAAATATAACACCGGGAATCTTCTCCTGTAGTCTTCTCACTGGGAACTCTTCATAAGGGGAAAAAGGCAATAGAAGCAAGCTCTGCTCTACAGCACAGCCCTGCTTACCTGCACCCTTGAGCAGAGCATGGCTTATATAGAAGCACAGAGTTCCTATGTTTCATTTTTTGTATTCCTTTTTCCCCATAAATAAAGGCCCTTTAATTTCTCATTTTTAAAGGATTCTGTCTCCAAATGATCAGTCTGGCTCGCAGAGGTTTATGTTAATTTTCCAAACATTTTTTTAAAAATAGTATTTTCAGCACTTAAATCTTTCTTACAATACCTGAGCATGTATAATGGGGGAAAACTTATATATAATTGAAAACACAGGATCTAGCACTAGCCAGATTTTTAGGCAGCCTTATAGAAGTAAGCCTCTGCACAAGTTTATTGGGTGCAACTTCAATGCCATTGCAGAGCAGTCCCCATCCCACCAGTATGGTACCACCAGGGAGTCACACAGTTTCCTTTTCTGTTGCAGTGTATTTAACCCAGCTCCCAGTCTCTGGCTGTAAGACCCCCAGCTGTCTTAACAGATACAATCTTTGAGTAGATATCAATACGTATTTTCAATTTAATAATTTACTTTTTATGCTTCTTTATTTTTTGTACTTTCACTTGAGAAAAGAGAACACAAGTAGTTGTTCTCGCATTCTGTTTTCACTTTAGCTCAGTGAGTGCTTGGCAAATACTTCTTTGCTAGAAGGAGAGTAGGAGAACAGCTAGACTGGGTTTACCATAAATGTTTATGGAACCATTGCAAAATCTATGCATTTTGGCCAATCTTCAGCTGGTGATGTGCAGCGTAGTGGCATTATCTGACCCAGCAAGAAACTTGTTTTAGAATAGCACTTCCATTGAGTGGTGGAAATTCTGTATTTCCCACTACCAAGGAAACTGAGTCCCAGTCTGAGAGTACATCATAAACAATAGCACACACTCTGAACTGTGCAGCACAATTTGACTAAAACCATAGAATTAGAAAAGAAAGACTGACTGATGTGCCAAATAGACAGAAAGGGAGATCAAGTTAAAAAAATCTTTTGGTGATATTCCAAGAAGAAAAGAAACACTATAAAATCCCTCAAATGTAGCTAAGTGATTATTTGATTTGGTTTGTATTGCATTTTATATATTGTGACTCTTGCATTGCAAAAAATATTAGTATATAATGGTAAAAAAGTATTACTGTAGACAATGAATACTCTACAAAGAGTTTATTTGGAGGATAAGAGTTAAATATGTGTATGATTCAGAGTGCAAATACACATTCACTTTGGTGTAGCAGAAGAAATAGAACTTTTCAGGTCTAAAATATAGTTTCTCAAGTTACAATTTTAGAATGATTTTCCATATATTATATGCATTCAGATTAATCTTAATTTTAAATTGGTTAGAGAGCCCTTCAGTACTAATCAACAAATTTTTCCAAGTAGTACATATTCTTTCTGCCTTCCTTTCTTTGAGTCCTTGAATTTAATAATGTTAGGATTTCCTCCTGCAAAGATGGATCTGCTAAATAAATTTGAATGAACTGAAATACTTAAAAAAAGAATGAAACCCATGAAAAATATAGTTTGATAAGATCAGGAGTCTGAATCTATAATCCCCAAACATGACAATTTGAAATTAAATCTGAACCAATGTGTTCTTCAATTGTTATTCAGAAATGTTACCTCCTTTCTTTAAAAACCATTTCCCCAAGCCCATAACCTGAACATGAAGTTCATATAGGAAAATATTCTAGAATAAGGCTATTATTGTACAGGTCCCATAACTCCCACGGAATTTCCCTTACGAAAGGGAACTCCAGGCTGGCCAGTTGGCTTTCACATCATCTTTGCTGGTAGAGACATTCAGTGGGGTTATTATTGTGGGTAATGCCCCATATGCTTCCTGCATTAAGAAGGTGAGGGGAGATGAACACCTGCCATGACATAACTCATAATGAAATTCACTCTGCAAGGTAGAAAAGTCCTAAAAAATGAGTGGAAAATCTCTATTTCTGAATTTGAGAGTGGAATTGTAGAGGGCACTTCCAGCCAAAAACCAATTGGGTTTTGAAATGAATGACGGGGACAGTCTGTGTCTTGCATTTGCAAGGTCGCGGAAAAGGTTAGAAAAGAAAAAGAAAGGAGTTGCCAGATTTTAAAAACAGGCAAGCAAGTTCTGGGTTCGGATGGCAGCAGTGACAGGCCACACCAGTTTCTTGGTGTTGAGCACCACCCAAACACAAATGTTCAAACGCCCCACCACAGATGGTTTGTAGAAATGGCAGAATGAACTGACACTTAATAATGTAACTGTACTTAGAAGCAGGTTTTATGATGCCAATTATGGTACACATCTGCTAAAATGTAACTGTAAAAAAAGAAAAGTACAAATTACAAATCTCAACTCATTTATATGATGAACGTGTGGGAGGATCCTGATGCTATGGTGGTAGCCATAGGTATGGCAGGAGAGGGCAGGGGTATCACTTCCCACTAAGCATCAGCCATCACTCCTGCAGCAGGTAAGTGCTGAGCTGGACACACCTCTGCTCTGACCCACCCAGGGCTTTTCATATTTTCAAAAATGACCAAAGAAAGAGGGCACATGAATTGAGTACTCCTCTGCTTTAATTCTAGTTGGTTGGTCCCACATTTCAAACAGAGCTACACGAATGATTTTTTTTTTTTAAAAAAAAGCAAACTACACTTTTACCTCTAAACCTTTCCCAGGTTTGATTGGGTGTATTTCACAGGATGAAATTAAGCCAGTGTGAAAGTGCTCTAGGTGTGCAGAATGGAAACGCTGACAGGCTTCTAGCTATAGATGTGCTAGCAACCCAGCTCAAATGTGTTGTCATTAACTAAGCAGATGAAACAGAAAACAGAGAGAAAAATTAGCTCAAGTTCAGTGGTTACTTGTTGCAAATTTGTAAATGGGTTCTCTACAGTAGAGATATGTAAAATAATGCTCCTGTTAAAAGTTATGTGGAAAATAAAGGTTCTCAGCAAGCTAATTTTACTCTGTTAACAAAGCATGGTTTCAAGCTATTCTTGTTAACCATCCACCCACTTTCTTTTCCTTCACCACCTCAGATTTGCAGATAGGAGGTAAAATTACAGTCCTTTGTTTCATCCTGAGATCTCTTTACAAAATAAAGTCTGCTTTTATCCTGTTGAAACCTATGTGCTTTCTTCCATTGTGTAAAGCTAAAGGAGTTGAGGTCTAACTTTAAAGTAATCCTTTGTGTTGCTTTTTTTTCCCTTCCCTGCCGCTTTGTTGTATGTATAGCCTAACTGTGTGCCTTCAAGTGAACTTTTCCCCTGCCAAATCACACACTTGAAGCAGGAAAAAAGAGACTGGGGTGAAATCCTGGCCCCACTATGCTTAATGGACTTTAACAGTTAGGTTTCCACTCTAGTGGCCACTGCTCTTCCAGCTGCTCCTTTTAGTCCGGACAGAGATGGTTTTACCCTCCTGGAATGGTGCAAATTTCTGGTGTCTGCCACAGCCAACAGTGCCACGAATTTGTCTGATTTAACTGACTTTGACACCGGCACTTGACCCTGTAGTGGGGTCCTGGTCTAGGAATTTAAGTACCCCAGCCTTAACATATGTGTAGTTCCTAATATGACTCCAACAGAGTGAAGCTAAAGAAATAATGTATTTGTATTGATATTTAGTTGTATTTGCACTTCTTCTTCTCTACTGGCTTTTTTTCATCTGCTAGAGCATGCTAGGCAGATTTTTCCAGTGTACTTCAAGGGGTGTTCTTGGCATTTGTAGCAGAAGATGGTGGAAGGAGGTAGTGAAATAAGGAAAGACAGTAAAAAACAATTAAAAAAAACCCACAAACAAACAAACAAAAAACCACCAAAAAACAAAAACCAAAAATTACCAAGATAAGGTTGAACACAGTAGTGGGAATCTTGGCCATGGAGCTGGCCAGGGCAGAGGAAGGTGTTGGTCTGCAAGATCAATACAGTGGCGTTTCAGGGACAAAAAAGTTGAGATGTTAATGCTGTAGTGCTTCTCGTGGTAGACTCTGATTTTGCTTTCATGCCTGCAACACAGCTGTTCTCTGAAGGAGCCACAGGAGATGGGATTGATGGCAGGCTTGTCAAAAGAGTGTGTGCCTGAAGACTAAACTCTTCCCGCTTCCTCTGCCAGTAGCTTCAGACTGTGCTGATTTCCTGGCCATCTCCTTCATTTCCATTAAGTAATCCCACTGAGCTCACACTGAGCCCTCAAGGCAGCACATGCTTTGTGTTGAATCAAATCCACAGGGATGTAGAAATTGGAATAGATATGCTTGATCAAATAGAATGGGCAGCTTCACATTTCTGTGTCTTTCCCTTCCTTCCTCAGTGAGACCCAAGCTGTGTACCACGATGATCCTGGGGCAAACTGCTTCTTCCTTACTCAGTATCAGCTCCTCTCTGCAGCTAAGGCATCACTTTTCTGAAATCAGTGCTGTAAAAATGGTTAGACTTCTATAAGCTTTCATACTTCTTCCAATGAGAGGTGCAGGGTACTCTGAATTTATTCACAGAAAAGTTGTTTCATTGTCCATGGACATAGCCACAGTATTCTTACCATCGTCTTCAGCTTAAAAGGAAAAGTAGTTCATTGTATCTTTTCTCCCTTTGTATTTCTCTTCAAATATTTTTCTCATTCTGTTCTCCTGACACACTGATTTTTGTCTTCCAAATACAGCTATGAGACGGATACTGAAAGACCTCATAGACATTTCTGGTGTTTGCATTTTGCATAGGATGTGGAGAAATTGGAGAGGCTGCAACATGATTTGAGAGCTGGAGAAAATGTCTAAAGCCTCTCAATCTGCTTAGGTTATCAAAAAGAAGACAAAGTGGTGACTTGATTGCTGTGTTTAAGTACATCTGGTGAAACATTTTGACATTGTAAACTCATCCAGAACAGGAGTTTCACGAAGACTGAAACAACTAGCAAATGTCAATGAATTCAGAACAGGGTTTCAGCCAAAAGCGGAAAATCCTTTTGTTTTGATACTTCTAAAGCTAAAGCTTATTCCTGCATTTGAAAAGATTTTAATTGAAAAATTTAACTGAGTGAAAAGAGGTTAAATAAAAGGGCCCCCTTAATCATTTTGTGTTGACCCAACCCTTTTTTTTGTTAAGGCAAATGCTGGGCTCACACTTTATGTTGATAATTGTTCCAGAGTCCAGCTATCATTGTGTTAATTACTCTAGAGCTAAAGAGACATCCCCTGAGGTGGACTTTGTACTCTGAAGTTGATGTAATTAAAAAAAAAAAAAAAAGCAACAAGACTCTGGAACCATCTGAGCATTCTTGGGTATACAAATAACCACTTCTACCAATGGCAAAGTTACAGAACCGCCTACCTCATGTTTCAGTCTGATAGTTTGTCTCACATATGCTGAGAAGGAGAGGGAAAATTTAAACAATTATTATTATCATAATTATTCTTCAGCCTTAGCAATGATTTAAAACTTTCCTGTCAGAACTTTCTGATGTTAGCAGTGACCTTTGGATGGAGTTTTCTCACTCTTTATCATTTTCAGCTTTTTGATTTGAGATGGTCAGCTTTACAAAAAGTATTTGCTAAAATAATTATTCTGAAGATCCCTGCAGAATAAGCAAAATATTTTAGTTCATTTTATCTCTCAGGTGCAAAGTTGTAGGAAATGCAAGCAAATAGACATCCAGGGTGAGACTGTTGAGGCAATCAGGGAAATGGAACCCCCAGGGAAAAGACCCAAACTTTTTTCTGCATGAGGAATCTCAAGCTCAGGGTCTAGGTGAATGAAGGAAAAATTATGAAATAAAAGGACATATTTTTAAAATTCTTATGAAGCAGTCACTTGGAGCTTATGCAGTTCTCATACCTTCGCTCTGGTTTTAGTATTTGTCTCTCACTACAGAATACCAAATTTAATGACAATAAAAATTAACAATCTCCAGCAGCAGGACTTACGTCTGCTCCATAGGCCAGCCCGCAGCTCTGGACTCCTCCAAGCTGTTCTGAAAAAGAAAGCATTTGGTTAATTGGACAAAGGTGCTTGGTGGAGCTCTGAAATAATCACTACCATCCCTCATCTTTCCCAGCCCTAAATATACATTTGAACTCTATCTTTTAATCCTGGTTTTTTGGCAGAACATCTTTAATCTCCTGTTCTCCATACTAAGAAAAATTCATCTGCATGTGAGTTTAAGTAAAAGTTACTATTTATAGTAGGTTTAAGTGGTTTATATTGTCTAAATTTTTATTATACTGTCATGATAAATTTACAGGCTTTTTTCCAGTGTTTTGCTTTGAATAGAGACTCAGATGTGTGCTCTGCTCATACTGTCTGCCTACTGAAGTTGGATGATTTTTTTTTTTTATTTCCAGTAACAAATATCTTTACCCCTTCCTATCCTTTCTAAAATACAATCGAGGGTCATTCAGAAACTGTTGCAAATTTGACTAGAATTTTCTTTAGTTATTCCCACCAAGTGAAAAATAGAGACAAATTTTGGAAATGAGACATTTCCAAATGCTTCAAATCCTAGGGTGTGCTTCACAGCAAGTTTAAGGTGCCTGTCATAAGCCTGTTTTGCCACTGTCAGTGCACCCATAGTTAGGATGCAATGTGGTAGTTCGGATATTTGCTTAAAATATGTCCTACTCAAGACCTCTACTAGCTTCTTTTTTGGAGTGTTTTCAGCCTTTTCCTGTAGAATATAGTGTGATGATTCTCTCTGCCACTCTTTGTGAACTCCTGTTTAAGTTCTTAAAATATCTAAGAAATAATTAATTAATGTTATTCACTTCAATTAGTGAAAGAGGAAACAAGAATTGTATTGTATATTCTGGTTCTGTGGTCATACAGAAAAAGAAATTATTTGTACAGCCCACTATCCACATGCTAAATTTTTGGGTGATGATTTCCTGGATACCTTATGTTGAGTTAATAAGGAATTTTGGTGCTGTGTTTTGGGTAGGGGGAGGTCTAAAAAGCTGGCTGGGTTAGTTACTGGCCTAAGGGCTGCTTGCTTCTTAGTGACCATTCCATGGATAATCTGGTTTCTTAATGACTGTTTTATTTTGTTTTAATTCCATGGTTGTTGTGACAGAATGAATTATCAGATGTAGGAAAAAGCCAAGGCATCTAGGTTCAATTAATCATTAACCCCTTCATGGTCTGCAGGGAGCTGTGGCAGGAGTGGGAAGACGGCTCTAAGGCATCTATAAATTGGACTCAATCCACAGTAGGACAAAACATTTCAGGAATTTCTGAAGGATCAAGAAATGACTTTTCTAATGCAAGATTGACAGACTGCAGGTCACATTTCCTTCCATTCTGATCAAGCCTTGCCGTGCCCACGCAGTTCAAATAAAAAAGGACAGCAGAAGGAGTAATCTGAGATCTTGAAGACATGGTTTATCCAGAAAGAATGAAATTAATTGTGTTAAGCTTAAATAATTGTACCTGGTGGGAGGATTTCAAATTTCCAAAGAGGAAGAAAATGATCTAATTTCTCAGTCAGTGAAGGACCGGTAAAAAAGGAATAGGTTGAAACCACTGTATGGAAGGTATAAGTTATCAACAGGAAAACTTTCCAGTGATTAAGAAGTGAAGAACATGTTCTCATATTCCTATCAGTGACAGGAGAGACATACCTCCAAACAAGCTAGGGTTGACTGTGCAACATTACCCTGTTTCACTATATGTACTCTGAATCTGGTCATTTTCTGCCAGATGAATATTGTAAACCTTAGACAAGTGGTTTCCAAATTGGACGATGAGGTGTGAGCACAATGAATATGAGCTACCAAGCCCAAACTAATAAGCTCTAGTTCTGCAGGACAGTATCAATACTAGTCTTGAGATTGGTCTGGGGAAGGCAGCAGGCTAAGGAGTCAGACCCAGTAATGCATGGGACAGGGCTGATTTATGTTCCCAATGCTCAGTAATATAAATACTGGGTCTACACAGTATCTACCCAACTGGTAGATGCTTGTGTTTTGGTCCCTGATCTAGTGGGAATGCGCTTACATAAAACAGTATAGCTTAAACAGAAGAAGCCAAGTCTGCCCACTTGCTCCCCAAATACTTTCTAACTTTCAAGCTCTTCAAGCCCTTTCAAGATAAGGGTTAAAATCTTTTAAACCAGAGAACTCTTTAGCTACTGTCTGATATAGTACTTTAACCCCTGAGCTACTGGACAAAAAGAGCAGAGGAAGGATCTTCACACGAAGAGTTTTGTGAAAAATTTAACTTGAAGAAAACCAAATGAAATTATTGTATGAATTCAGCAGAATTTATTTTTTGTTTTAGGGTCACTGAAATGGAACTCTTTTTTTTTTTTTTTTTTTTGAAAAATAGACCTTCTTACCATTGTAAAAATGTTGTTAAGATGTTCTTCTAGTACTTTTGATTATATTACAGTGTTAATACATTTAGGAATACAATATTAAATTCCATGTTTGGATATGATCTCTGTGAATGTAATGTCTCCATTCTTTTCTGGAAAGATATGACCTGACAACATTTGTTACCCTTATGACAACAATGTTGTAAGTATTGTTAGTTGTTTGCTGACGTTTTAAATGATTTCAGGAGACCAGTGGACAATGCTTCTCTATAGTTTCTTTTACAAAGGGACCAAAAAGTTAACTGTGTCGTGATTCTAGAAGATAAAGAATGAAATTAAAAAAAAAAAAGACATCCTGTTTTTAA
>VXAK01011376.1:13791-46279 GCA_013399435.1 Arenaria interpres | reverse complement strand
TTTTAAATTAGGGCACAATATGTGCAAATACTCTTTTGACTCTGCCCACTGATATTAAAATGCAGTACCAATTGCAACAGACTTAATTATTTATAACATGACAAACTTTTGCTTTCTTACCCATTTATCAAAGTGCCAGAGTACTACAACCGTCTCCTGTACTATCTCTGAACTATAAGAACAAGTTTAAAATAGTATCTTCATCCTATTTATTGCTTAGCTATTTGGAGAGAAACTGTGGTCTAGTCACATGTAAGTACTAGTAAATAGATTATTGATTCCAGCATATAGAACCTATACATTCCTCAGACAGCCCAAACAAGTACTTATCCCCACGCCTTAATTCTCCACTACCCAAAGCAGAGAACAATTGTTGTCTGAGCCATGGATCTGACTATCGTCCTCCACTACATAGCTATCAGTGATGGTATTGAAAACCAGAATGGTGAGGAAGGTGAGCCCACCACTGTAAAAAGAGAAACACAATAAGCAATTTAAGTGGAAGCCAGGAAAAAAAAAAGTCTGCAAAATAGAAATAAAAGAATGTTTTTGGTATTTTCTTCTTCTATGTTAGTGCTTGTTGTTGTCATTCCTTATTTCAAGAAAAAGTTTGCCCGGTTTAACTTACTTTTTTATATTAAAAGAAAACAAAACTGGCACTAGTAAAGAGCTCTACGTTGAGTTTTTAATGGGGAGAAAAAGTTGTAAGAACCTAAAGAGCAGATGAAGGGCTGTTGAAGCCTATAGCTGTGACAATGCTTATGGGAAAGTCTGGAACAGCAGGGAGGAAAGTGTCAGCCAAGAAACCTGAAAAATAGTCCAAACACCACCATAAAGTCCTTTTAATAATGTGGTTTTAATTTTAATAATATATTACTATTTGGTTTGTTTCTTAGGGACCTGTGTTTATTATAAAGCATTTCTTGAAGCTGTCGGTCTATGGGAGCTCCCCGAAACTCCCTCAAAATGCAGCTTTAGCATGTTTCCTGTTTTGAGAGGGTACATTAGTAAGCACGTACTACTATAGGCATTAAATAGGCCACCCACCCTCCAAGAAGTGCAGTCCACATTTCTATCTGCTCTTTATGGCAGCTAGCCTAACAGGAACACTGTCAAGGGGTGCAATGAAACACTCTGTGCGTCTCTTGACTTCTCTATTAAGGAGGGTCTTTCCATGTTTGACAGCCATTCATTCAGTCAAGGAAAATTACAGAGGAGCTGATTTAGTGCTGACGAGAAAGGAAGGATGCCACCCGCCGTATCATCATCGCCATCAGAGCCGATGTCCAGCCTCTGTTGTTGCCCTTTGGTCACGTCTGCATGTGCACGACCTGTAAGCTGCTCTAACTACTCATAGCTCTCTGGTTTATCACTCACACATGCTGCACGACCCGACCCATGAGCAATGTCTGCAGCGCTGGGAGCCTTATTTTCTGCCTGACTCCAGAGAGTTCATGCGTGGTCTCGTAACTTTCTGTTCTTCCCACCTGCGTCTGGCCAGCTGGGCTGGGTCTGTCCAGCAGCAGACACATGGGCAAAAATGAGGTTTTTGAGGAAGTACATGGATGTGCATATGCGTATGTGCAATTTTTTATTACAAGCAGGGCTGGCAGCTCTCTTTATTTAAAGTTGCCTGACACTTTCCGCTATAAAATCTTGTTTCCAAAATTTAACTATTGGATCTGAAATGGTTCGAGTCAATAGCTCACCTCAGATTCAAAAGATTGCTAAGGGGCATGTCCTTGTTTATTTGAAATTATCAGGCAAGACCTTTCAGTGGTTCCCTGAAAGTTAAGGACACCAATACACTGCTTTATAAGCAGCACATTTCCTTTCTCACATTAAAAAACACAGTTCTCTGGTGAGAACTCATGCCTTCACAGTAGCAGGAATGACTGCCAGCTTGGCTGGCATATTGGTGACTGCTAGTCTAGGTGAACACTCTTTCAGTGATAATGTGTCCAAATCTGCTTGAGATTTAAGCCAACACCTCAGAAATTGCAGCCTGCCTTGTAACTGCAACTTCATTTGCTGTTGCTGCAGCCGCATGAAAGAAAATGAACTGGTTGTAGGCTGCTCTCTAGTGTCTCTTGATTGACTGGGCTCCAGACTGTATTGCTGTCAAAACTCACGTGTCAGACATCTATCCTACAAGTCACAGAATCACAGAATTTTCATGGTTGGAAGGGACCTTTGAGATCATCAAGTCCAACCACACACACAAAAAAAACCCCCAACCCAACAATCCTGGGCACTAGAGCATGCCCTCAAGTGCCATGTCTACTTGTTTCTTAAATACCTCCAGGGATGGTGACCCCACCACATCCCTGGGCAGGCCATTCCAGTGCCTGACCACCCTCTCAGGAAAGTCATTCTTCCCAATATCTAATCTAAACCTTCCCTGCTGCAACTGCAGACCATTTCCTCTGGTTCTGGTTCCTGCTCCCTTGGGAGAAGAGACCAACAGCCACCTCTCTACAACCTCCTTTCAGGTAGATGTAGAGGGCAAAGTGTCCTTAGGACATACCTTACACGGCATCATGCATTCACCAGATACACCCAGTAATTACAGATTATGTTGGTGGTCAACTTTCGGTGACCTAAAAGTGCCAGGGACCATGCTCTAGCTCTGAGACCTGGTCTCTTGGCTGCATCCATACCACATAACACTTGGCCTTGGGTTCCAAAATACATGCAATATATCCATGCATCTAATGTAAAAGGTTTTGTTTGCGATATGCCAAAATTACTGTACTGAGCTGGCTCTCTCTGACGTACTGAATTCATCACACTTCCTGATCTGCTCATGCATAGTAGCCATTTCTTTCATATTTCTCAGCCTTCAATAGCCCAAACAGATCTACTTATCAGAATATAAGTACAGAAATATCTCCAGGACAAAGATTCTGTGTGGCAGAAAAAAATAAGGGCATTTGTAGCAAAACTCAGATGTTCAGTAACCATATATTCAGTCTGATTGTTGAAGGGGCCAAAACCAAGGTACCTTAGAAAGACCAGAAGGGGTCCGTCACAGGAGGCAAAAAAGTCCTTACTTACCCAAGGCTACTCTTCTCCAGCCAGAACCCAACACTCCTCCCTGCCATCACACTGCTATCAGCAAACACTAACTCCACCTACCCCTTCTAGTGATAATGAACAAAGAAGACCACTCTAATCATGTTATCAAGTTACTTCATTTGTTCAAGTGGAAGAATTTTTGTCTGCTGTACTGGGAGATCAAAGGGCAGTTACATAAGGTTTCTGCTCTCATTTCTGGTTTTGTTTTTTTCTTTTTTTAAATTTCCTTTAAAAGAAAAACCACAGACCTTCTTCACACATAAAATAATTGTAATCCAATAGCATATTCAGATA
This sequence comes from Arenaria interpres, assembly GCA_013399435.1. NCBI lineage: Eukaryota > Metazoa > Chordata > Aves > Charadriiformes > Scolopacidae > Arenaria > Arenaria interpres. The sequence goes on along the minus strand of VXAK01011376.1, from coordinate 42,907 downwards.
TTCAGAATTTAGGAAATTCCAGATGAAAAGGCATTTCTGTCCTGATAGTGTTTATGTTAAAAATGTAATTTTATAAAACATAAATATAGAAAATTCTACATAGCTTGCATGAGTATAAAGCACAAACAGATGTTTTTTTACAAAAGTCTTAATCACAATGTGCGTTATTCTTTGTTTCCTAGTATGTAACCTTTTATTACTGTGTCTGCTTTATAAAATTTTCTTGAACTGGATGATTTTTTAATTTGTTCCCTATTATTTTCCAATCAACTGCTAAAATAACTCCTCAGTTTGATCCTTCCTTCTGTCTAGAACACCCATTCATGAATAATGAACCTAATCACTCAGGTATTTTCCTACCTTATTTGACATCTTCTTTACTTAAGTATTCTGAATTTTAATCCAATAAATTAAGAATTACTTCAATCATAAGTATTAGAAAAGAAGTTGTATACAATAAGAAAATTACATAATACAAAGTAATACCAGACTGAAAAGCCAATAGTTTTTAATAATTTTTAGTGTTGTGAAAGAGAAAAAGAAGAAAAAGCTCATGATGTTTTCAAGCAGAGCAGCTTTTAGAGAACTTTTATCAACAGCAGCTGTCACAGATGGGTTACGTTAGTTAAGAAGATTCTAAAGCAGGGAAAAAACCCCATGCTTATAGAAATGAGAAGAATATCAGCTTGATTATAATACTCTTTTGCTAAGAGAACATATAACGTTGGGCTGGTCTGTGTTTGCTTAGACAGGAGTAAGGAAGTGTGGATCACAAAAATATAGTTCAGAGCACTTTTTCCCATCTAAAAAACTTGTATCTATTCAAATGTTCAGTGATTAAACAGAGCACAATATATCATTCCGCATATTTTGAGGACTTCGTAGGAGCCTGGATGAGAGAAGTGCTAAGAAGATCATGAAGCCAAACACAGAATTCTTTAGTCAAAAGATAGTACTTTATTGCCAGATTCATTTCTGAACACAATAGATATTTTTATCTTAATGTGTTACAAATTGATGTAGTTATTCATTTTTATTTGAGTCTTTACAGGGCTTTAATTAAACAAAACTGTTCTCCATAGAGTTAGACAGTCACAAACCAAAAGGTATTAATAATCTGAAAATGAATAGAACTTTGTCTGACACGATCTCACATTTTATGTTTTTAGTCATGTCAATAGAATTAACTGGAGTGTAGTCAGTGATTCCTGCAATCTGTGTTATAACAGCTCTTCATGAATTGAAAATGATGATGGTTGTATTTGTCAAGTTCACTGCATAGTCACATGGAAGAAGTAACTAGCATCAGAACACTGATTTAAGAAATATTTCTCTAGCCAAATCCGTCATCATAACCTAATAATTAACTATCTGTTTCAGTCTTTGCTATCGAGATTGTGTTCTTTATTCTGTCCATGGAGTGTAAAGCATATAGATGGAAAAAACGCAAGCATGTACGGAGCACTCTCATAATCATAGAATGGTTTGGGTTGGAAGGGTCCTTTAAAGATCATCTAGTCCAACCCCCCTCTACCGTGGGCAGGGACATGTTTCACTAGATCAGGTTGCTCAAATCCCCATTCAACCTAATCTTGAACAAGTCCGATGATGGGGCATCCACAACTTCTCTGGGCAACCTGTTCCAGTGCCTCACCACCATCATCCTAAGAACTAGAACCTATTTGGCTCCACAGTTTATGTTCTTGACAGCCTAGTGGTGTACTTTCAGCAGGCCAGTCAATAAAATGTTTCATCTTCTGGAAGAAGATAGGGACTCAAATAACCTGAGGTTAAGGCGGGACCTCGGCTGCATACCCTAGACAGCAGAACGCTACATGAATGGTGGTAGTATTCATGATCTCCTTATCTGAAGAACAGGCCAATCATTTGTATTCAAATGTGACGCTTTAGGTGCTGACAGTAGTTTCAGTGTCTGAATCCATCTTATAGAGCAGGTGAAGTATATGCGAGGGTCAGAAGTCTCAACACTCTCCTTTGGCTGTGTCTCTTGTACTCCTGTAGGCTGATGTTATCCACACTCTCTTAAATCGGCTAACTTTCCCAATTTATTGTTTAGGGAATGCAGAGTCTTGATTCAGTGTTATAAATTCCATTTCCTAACACTGGCACCTGCAAGTCAGGTGTAGTTAAGCCACATCAATGTGCTCTTCTCAGAATGTGCCCAAGGAAGAGAACATCAGTTGCACGAAGTACACATTATGCTATACTGGAGTTTGAATCGCACTAGCTGCTGGGTGCAGAGGATCAACTGGAGAACAACTCATCTCTACCTGCACTTAGCCATGGCTATACTGCTTTCCAAACTAATTTTTTTTTCCTTACACCTGATATTTTGGTATCCTGAATATATTAGAAATGTTTCTTTAACTACCTGCCTGACATAACCATTGGCTTGCTTTGGGCAAGGAGGAGTTGGAGAGCAGCTGATGACTGTAATATGTAGAATAGGAAGTTTAAACCCAAGGGAACCCGGTTTTGATAATTACCTTGTAAACTGGTGTTTCCAGTATAAGCACAAGAACTGAAAACGTGTGGGGAAAAAAAAAAGTGTTTAGATATGTCTCTGAACTACAATCCTTTGGAGAACGTGCTTCCCTAAAATGTGTCTCTTGGCTCTTTGAATACTAAGAACTTAATCACTTTTCCTGTTGCTGTCATCCTCCTTTATTCAAATGGTCTAAGCAATATAGTTAATTCAGAAGAGTTATAATCAGTCTGCACTTAGCTTGAAGTTTGCTTCCTGCATTTCAGATCAGCCAATCTTGTCCTTGTGTTCCTAAAAATGTATCTGTTATTTCTAACACCATTGATCTAATAAATATATAAAGTCCCCCTGAAATCCTTACCCTGTGTTATTGAAAATCACAGCCTAAAGGAATCTGTTGGAGATGTATCCTTCTAAGCACGTCTGTAAGTTCTTTCTGGATATCTGCTAAGTATAGAGAGTTTTCTAAACTCTTTTTAAGATAAGACATGGGCAATTCTATGTGGGAACTGTCATATAACACGTTGTAAAACTTTTTAAAGTTTAAAACATTTCACTGTATCAAGAGGTCAGAAAGATAGGAGATTTGGGGAAAGGAATGTGTTAGTTTGTTTTTAATAAAGACAAAAGGAAGGGACAGTAAGTAATGTATACTGAAGCTACTAAAGGATTAAAAGGTGCAAAATTATAAATGAAATGATAACAATATTTAATAGTAATTACATCCTCAATCGTAATGATTTTGTATATTTTATGTTCTTTATGTGCACAACAGCAATTAAAAATACTGAAAGCAATGTTATTTTGATAAAAACTCTTTCACAAAATTATAATTTAAAAATTATTCAACACTTAGAGATAATAAAAAAGATCAGTAGCAATAGCATCTGTCCTAAATGGCTCATAAAACCAACATCTAAGCAAAATAACAAACTTCGGTTCAAACTGATGGTAAAATTGAATTTGTTTGAATGTGAGGTCTTCAAGATGCCCAATGAACCAGTAAAAGTGAAACCAGCTCTTGAATGTATAGCAAGACCTCATCAAAAGAACTCACTAGAACTAGAAGTGAAAGAGACTATCAATGAATTCTGCTTAGGAGTGAATGATGTAAATAGCAAGAAATCCAAATAGAAATGTTATTTTTTTTTCTTAATCAGCATTAATCAAACACAGAGTAGTAATTTAAGATTGCTATTCCTCAAAATATATTTGCATGAAATATTTAGGCAACCCATCCTTCTGCCTAACAATTTCTTTCTTTTCTTTTCTTCTTTCTTGTTAGCACTGTGGGAGGATCTCAGCCTAGCTCTTACTAAGTGCAGTCCTAGCCCAGACCACAACACTCATTTTCCTTTTTTTAAGTTGTGATTTAAAAAGGTTTAACAGCTACATTCCTAATCACGTAGCTGTAGCGGAAAAGCTAAGAGAGCACACGCAAAAGGTAGTACAGCCTTCTTGTTCATGTTTCCATCAAGTAAATGCTGTTGTTTGGTAGACTAGAGGAGGAAATTCAGGCTGTATGTAACATTTTCACCCAATCTCCTCTTCAAAAGCATTAACTTCGTTAGCAGAGTTGAAGTCATTCTGCCAAAACACTGTGTATCTTTGGCATTCCCAGATAATCAGACACAGAATATATTCCTGTAGGTATAATTGAATTCTGAAATAAGTACTTACTGTAGTATAAAATACACTTGGGCAGCATTTTCATTACAGCACTTAATCCAGTTGAAATCTGTATGAGTGCCTCAGAATTCCCCCAAAGAGTATCGTGTTTGCAAAAATAGGTTTGACAGATGTACAATAGGTCATGAAGTATTTAACAGAGATAACACCTCCAAAACATAATTACTTCCACAATGAAATGAATAAAAGAAAGGTGTAGAGACTTCAATAAAATAAGTCTGAAACACTCCACATTTTATTGAAGTACCTAAGAGAGACCAACCTTTCCCAGAAAAGAGCTGAACCTTATTACAAAGCGGAGGTGGAATATCTGCACTCAGGACATGGCTTCCAAAATACCAATTATTTTAATGTGACTGTACGACTTTTAAGACAGATTGGTTGGAGAGGTATTTTCGTTGGGTTTTAAAATGAATTCCTAATGTCTATGAAAAAGATTCTAATGATTTATTTTCAAAAACACCACACCTCATTACAAGACATAACAGAAAAATTCTGAATAGGTTTTCAGTTGCCAAACTGGTTTAAGAACTAAGATAAATCTGGAACTTTTGGAACTTCTACTGTCTTTTTGAGATTTCAAAATTATGGAAAGCCATGCTTACAGAGACACATTTCCATTCGATCACTTCAGATGGTATTTCTACCTTCTTTGCAGAAGAGATTGTAAACTATGGAAAACATAGTCAGGTACAAAAAAATGTGCTAAAAAGACAGACACCTGATAAGATGTCTCATTAAACATATATATAAATTCCCTTGTGTCTAAAAAGAAACATTTAATAATATAGGAAACAGATGTTTTCAGCATGGAAAACTGTAGAGATTTTATACAATTACCAAAATTAAATGATATAGTGTCCTTTTTCTGTTTACATGATACCCAAATGCTTCAGTGCTAGGTGTCTGATCTGCATGAGCACTTATAGCTGTTTCTTAAACTGTGCAGTTTGTAAATCTGTTGGCTCTTATTGCCTAATAGCAGCTGCCAGGTGATCAGAACAGACTAATTTGCATGACTATTATATATTTCTTCTCCAATAGCCATCAGCTGAATAGGCACATCTCTGCTCAGTGTGACGCCTCCTGCCCTGAAGCTTTTCAGAAATGCCAAGACCCTTGCCAGCAGTCAAGCTGCAGTTTCTCTCCTCCTCCCCTCTCTCTAACACAGGCAACCACCCTCACCCCAACCCAGCCCCATGGTAAAATTTACATAAAAGGGAAAGAAAACTTCTTTCCCTCCAGGCCACCTCTGCAGCAAGTGGAGTCAAGGGAAGTTTTGCCAATGACCTCAGCAGGCGCAACACTCTCTAAACTTCCTTTCTTCTAGCAGGCCAATAAACTTCTTATCTGCTCAACGACTGCCGCATATTTGTACCACATATTTTTGCCTACAGTTAGACTAACTTAACACTGGGAAAGGTTACATAGCCATAAATTTGGAAAGCATTTAATAGGGCTTTTAGGAATATAACCCCCTGCAAATCAGCAGAAGTTATGCAGCTGAAACCTGACGTTTGCCCTGGAAGCGCTATTGAGGTACCATTTTCTTGTATACGGTATGACCGTTAGTAGACGTATGGGTTTTTATATCAGAATAATGAATGAAAACTAGAACATTGTTTATTTGTAATATACGTTATTGAGCATCTGAAGTAATGAAACAGAATTTGTGGATGGATGGCTGTTCAGGGAAGCAGAAATACATTACTGCTTATAATTCAACCTTTGACATTTATATTTAGGAGTGGCTGAGGCAGAAGTCTGATGTGCTGCTGGTTTTGTTGTCTCTTACGCATTTCAGGAATAATTTCAACTTTGCAGGAGGGAGAGCAAATATCCATGTTATGTATATAATTACAATGTAGAGAAATCTAGGCAAAGCTGCTTTCCAAACATCAGCCTACCTCAGTGCGGATGGGAAAGGGCATCGTAGACTGAGATTCCAGTCAGATGCAGTCTCTTCTGACTGGAGGAAGGAAAAAAGGCAACTGTGATGGGGTTCTGGGATGATCCCATCTGCCCATTAGGGGCTGGACATCTATCTCTCTTTACACAGAGCTACCGAGCAGCCATCATTTACATTAAAACTCTCAGTCCATTACCAACAGTTGACCTCGTGACCTTACTTTAAATGCTTCACGTCCCATTACTTTCCTCCTGTGTCATCTACTTTCCTAATATTTTACAAGAAAGCACTTCAGCATTGTCACAGGTTTCTGGCTCCAATTCTGGAAAATGTTTCCATTCAAGAAAACACTCCACTGCGTGCTTTATTTTACTTATCTCCTGAAATTAAAATGAAGCATGCCCTTACCGTTTGCTCTCCATAGAGATAGACTGAAAACACACTTATGTGCTTCTCTGTCCTGGGCTCTGAACGATGGCAGTTATTTTTTCCAGTCTGTTTCAAACAGAAGAACTAATGTAATCATAAATGCATTGAAATTAAATCGTAATACAGGGTCTTCAGAAGAATGTATATATTCATGTTCCCACTTAAAAAAAAGGTTTATTATACTTGAAAAAGATATTTGAAGCATTCCAGCTTTCTAAAGCATTGCAGTATACTTTTGCAATAGCTTGTTACCCATTACTGAATAGATTTAATTATACTTTCTCTGTAGTAGAATTACAGTTACAGATGTTTTTTTGCTACTGATTGGAACGTCAGTAATAATTTAATTAGATATTATGACAGTTTCCATGGTTTATATGTTAACAGAGTTAAATTCTCTCTGTAAACTAATTTTGAGAACAAATGTTTCTGTTCAAAATCTTTTACAGTGGAAATGTTTCAAAGGTAGAAAAAGTTAATTATAAGGCTTTTTTCCCCTTCTAAATCCTCTGAAGGAGTAAGAACATTTTCCATGGAAATATGGTCAGTCACTGAAATGCCAAAGAGACTCTAACTGTAGAACACTGAACGGTAGATGGAAAGTATATGAAATTTAAACTACCTTACAATCTAAGTTAAACGGTACTATTTATTTATATAACTATAGTGACCCTCAGTATGTTTCAGAAGATATGCTTTTTACTGTGTGGTTTTCTTGTATGCGAGAACATTGAATGGCTGTATTATATTTAATTAAAAGCAATAGTGGGCCTACCCAGATGTTAAAAGGGCTTGATCTGAACAGTGTGTTGACATCAGATGAATAGGAGAGGCCACCTGCTAGCTCCACTTTTGGCTTTGTGGATGATTTGCATTCCTGTGGCCTGTTGCTCTGCATGATTGCTCTCAGCACTTCACAGCCCCATGAACTGTTTAATATCATGGATACCTTCCAGCCATGCAGGCTATCTCCTTTTGTAACATCAGTGCAAAAGAAAGAATGACCACTTGCATGATTCTGATGGGTAGAGCATGATGTTTTCACTTAGCATATACCACATCAAAGAGGAGGAAATGCTTTTCTATAAACTAGATTAAGATAAAAATTAATCCGTTCTTGCCTAAGAGCGCTAACAGACCTTTTTTTTCTCTTTCTGAAAGATAATGCTTATAATTTGAATCTGAGTACAATACAGTTCAGACTGTAAGAGGTATCCTTGTCTTTTCACTTAAGCACAGAATGTTTCTAGTGTAAATATGTAAAATTTAAATAATTTACTAAAGACGTATACTCTCTGAACACTGAGAATCCCTTCAATAACATTAATGTATTCATGAACACAAATGCAACTACTGGACTGCATGTGCCTTATAATTATTACATTACCAGTGCAGTCTTGAATTCTGTCATATTTCTAAAAAACTATAAATATTTTAGAGTGAGAGGCAAGAAAAAATGAAATCAAAAGGAAAAAGAAATCATTATAGCATTTTCCAGCAGGTAATATTGAAAGACAAAAAAGAAACTTCAGATCCATGTTTCCATGTATTGTCCTCTCTTGAGATTATACTTGCTGCACAAGACTTAGTGAAAGGTTCTTACTTGCTTCCAACTTCAAGGTTACTGTATCATCACTCAAGGAGCGGAAGGATGCCATTATCTAAAAATACTCATGGTTATTTTCCAGATTCCTTTGTATTTGTGATCTATATTTATTTTTGCAGAGATGAGTTGACTTCATTCCAGCTCTCATTGACATTTCCTTGTAGTTTTATACTTCAGTGTTAGATTATGTATTTAGCAGACAAAAAAATGCATCCTGTTAGGATGTGATAAAAGATACATTCATTTATTTTATTTAAGTTCTAGAAGCAAAAGCTAGCAGTTACTTTAAGTTTTAGTAGATTGCTGAAAAATATGCTGACTTTTGTGTTTGATGTATCTTTTTCATTATGCAGTATGATGATTTAAGGTACAAGACAGAAAAATAAAATATTAATGCACAGCAGATTTATTATACAATGTGTGTGATAATTCAGTTCTGACTTGATGTGAAAAGATTTTTAAAAGTCTGAACATTTTAAATTAACTTTTTGCTATAACCAGACAATGACCTTCTTGCCAAATTATTAAGTTACTTAAGAGCGGGGATAACTGAGATTAAAGCAGAATATATATTTTTAAATGCCTCTTTAGGACCGTAACTCTAAAGAACAGATTTTTCTGACTCCTTACTCAGTTAAATCCAGTGTATAAAATTCCTATGTATTTAAGCTTATGATTTCAAAGTTGCTCATTTATTGCAAATTTTATTTCTTGATATATCCACAGACTACTCAGTCGTAATGTTGGGAGAGAGCAGAGATTTCATTTTGAATTCCAGAATATAGAGTGCACATAGCACTGGTGAGAAACATGCTTTCAGTTCCATCTTTTGGCTGAAAGGGTCTGAATCCAACAGCGTTTCTAAACTGCCAGACTTTAGAAGTTTCAGGGAATAGGAGCTGTCGTTCTCTTCTGGTTAATAAAAGTTTTTCATTGCCCCATTAAATGTTTTCTAGTCAGTGGCTGTGATGAAGAAAGTCAGTGACTCCACGGCCTTCTGACTGGTCAGGATTTTACTCCTGGAAAAACTATAGTGATGGCTAGTGAACTTCTGCAGCCAAATAAAAGAGCTCAGCCCTGCTCAGGCAGAATGTGGATCACTAGCACTGGACTGTTGGCTGAACAGAAGGTACTTGGTTGTTACAGTTTTCCTGAAAGAAAAAGAATAGCCCCCAGCTTCCAAATAGTGAAACACCATCAGAGAGAAGAGAGGAGTATCTTCTTAATCTGTAATTAAGCATCCTAAACCTCAAAAAGGATGAAGCTGAAGAGAATGCCCCACTTGTAGCATTTCAATTTGAGGGGCTCTGAGGTGTCCAAGAAATCTACAGTAGGCCTTACAGATGTCAAGGGCCTGCTGGAGACCTATAGTCCTCTAGACCAGCAGCCAGGGGATGATGGCATCTCAAATAGCAGCGGGTTTTTGTAAGCACGCATGTTAAGCTGAGACAATTGAATCCCAGTCTAGAGAGTGATTGAATTCACTTTGTGCCTGGACCTGGGAATGGGTTTTCCAGCTCCATGGACTGCATTGGTTAAGACTGCACCGGCTGCCACCGGAGCTCACGTTTCTAGCAGTCACAATTAAATTCAACTGTCCTAATCACGCACTGAATCTTATAATTGATTGTGACGTTTTCCTGTACTTCTAACTATAATCAGTAAAACTATAAGGATTTAGAGAATATATTGCAACAAATGCAAATGCTGTAAGCCACCTATTCACAAGGTGACCATGGAAGCCGGGTATTGTACACTTGGACTTCGCAAAAAACTGCAATTATTTATGCACATCTTCTCCATAGCACCAGGGAAGTGTAGAGAGAAGAGAACAGAGAGACTGACATTATTCCCCCAGTGAGCTGGCTTGCAGCACGGGGTTTAACTAAGAGCTAATATAGCTCATGTCCACCACGCTTCTTCTGGAGAGGCCCTGCAGTCCTAAAAAATTCTGAAGGACTTGAGACCGGCAGCAAATTAAAGTTTAATATGTACTGCAATTTGTATCTTTTAGAATCCTACATCACTTCCCCATCATAACTGTGTGTTAACTGCCATTACATCCAAGTATATGAAGTAATAAATGGGTCCCAAGTGCCAAGTAAATGCTGAAAAAAATCTGAGGCATTTCTTCTCCATGTGGGAATCATCTCTAGTGAACTATACTTCTGTAAAAGGAAAGTTATTACTGTTGTTCTACAAGTGTTTTCCTTCACTAGAAAGCCGCTATGGAAAATGACAAAGAGTTTACTCTTTGGTTGAGTGCTCTGTAAATGCTGTATGCCTTCTCCAGATACAGCTTTGCAGATGGAAATGTTTGAGGTGAGGCTGAAGACTTTACTGAATTGTGACCTGCCATAACATGAGTTTTCTTCTCAGTCTAATTGTCTCCGCTTTGCACCATTCAGGTGCGGCAAAACACCTGTGGGACTCGCTGATCTACGCAGATTTAAATTCTTCTGCGTGCATGAATCCCTATGCCATGTCATGGTGATGGAAAAGGAGTGAAGAGCTGTGTACCAACTGACTTTTAGCCATGAAAAAGAAGTGGGCTTTCCCTGAAGAGGTGATAGTCCGGAGCGTTCCAGCACTCCACTGATCCCTGTATCTACACACGGATTTGTGTAATTTTGAAGCAGAGCTAACTTCTACCACAGTCAAAATAGTTCCTGCTGAACCTCAAGAACACTAAAAGTGACATAAAGTCATCTTTGCCACCCATACATGACAGAGGCTTATGTTTAATCAGCACTAAGTAAGGAATTTAAGCAAAAGAAAATACGATTATATAAATTTCACTTTTCAAACAAACCAGATTATCATCCCTTTGACCATATCATGGAGACAGCTTTACGATAATATCTCCAAGTATATCCAAAACACGATAAGGAATTGATAGTGGATGTTTCTGTTGTTATAGCAAATGGAGTGGTAAGGCATAATGATAACTGCTGCTATGCATTGCTATTGTATATATAACGATGGGGTTGTGGGGCACCACACTCTTTAGGGCTTATCTTTGTCTATTTTTAAGCAAAGTGTTAATTGAGTGCAAATGTGTCTGATCCTGTGATGTAAAGAACTGTTCTTTGTTGACAGTCCTTAGTCTCTTGATTGCTTGTTTGGTATTGGCCAGCTGTGGCCTTGAGTGATGAAATACCTTAAAATATGAACTGTGCTTTCTTCAAAGTATGTATTTTGCCTTCAATATGGTGAAGCAATCAAACACTTAGACTTAGCTTACAGGAAGAGAACAACTTTGCTATAATAAGCACCGGGAGGCCTCAGTTCAAGGAAAGAGAGGATGCTGAGGAATGTTAAAAGCAGACACTGTTATCACTCCCTTTGAGTACTGAGTTTACCTTCACCTATAGTTGCTTCGGATCCTCCCTCTCTAACCTTGAAGAAAGCCTTTCACAAGTACAGTGACATAATTTAAGGAAGGTATAGCACTGGGGAGGACAGAAAAGGGAATATCGCCATCTTCTCTTTGCAGTATTCTTACAGAAAATATATAGGCAACACTCCGGATTCCATGAACATTTTTTAAAAGATCTGCCTGCCTTCTTGGTAACAATCTTAAATAAAGCAAAACTCACCAACCTCCTCACTCCTCCTGTTACCTCTCTCCACCCCTAAGAAAAAATGTCAGGATAGTTTTATGTATGTTCCCGTGTTTGGAAAATTAGTAAATATACTTGTAATTCTTGACTGATGCATGTTGACAGCTTGTCCCCTTGCTAACTTAGTAGGGGATCAAACCCAGTTGCACTGATGTTCTGACATGAGATGCATACCATGAACAGATTCTTTTTGAGAATTGCCTCTTTGTATCTTTCCAGAACTCAAAATCTTACAATCTCTGGACCTTCCTGCTTACAAAATAAACACAATTGGCCCCAACCTTGACAACAGCCCTTTCCTCCCTCAACCCCACACTCAGGTGGTAACTGAGAGCCCACTGAAGTCTATGGCTTCCCTGGAGGCATTAATTTCAACAGAGCTGTTCTTCAGGGATGTGAATTCACAGGACTGAGCACTACTCTGGTGCTTGTCCCACGTGGAGAAAGCTCCTCTCCCTCTCTCCCAGCAACAACTTGTTACTTGCATTGTTTGTCTTTAGCGTGTTCTCTGAAGTGTCTCACAACACTTCTTGTGTCCTTGAAAAATAAATGCAATGACCATATCTGTGGCTCACATTCCCTCCAGCGGGATTCTTGCTTCCTAGCTCTTCTGAAATAATAGTCACCTATTCCCAGATCTCTGACCTGCTCTCTTACCTTCATTTCACGCCACTGGGAGAGACCAAAGCCTGCTGTGACTCTCTCCTTCTGAAAAGCATTCAGTTCCCTTACTCTCTGACTTGTATTTCTTACCTGCGGAAGGTGAGAAAGTTCTTCTCTCCTGACTTAATCATTTTATGGGCTACCCTTACTACTGCCTTCCTTCAACAGAGAAGGTGGCTCCCACACCTTGCTCACTCGTGCTTTGCAGAGATTCACTGGTGTGGGCACAGTGCAAATCTCAACGGCTGGAAATTGATCGTTACGGGAAGAAGTTAGGTCCAGCTCTTAACTGCCTGAGCTGTGGAAGACAGGTATTTAAAAAAATATCGGCAGATTATGCTTTTGAATAGAAGTCACTAGATGGTTGCCTTTTTATTTGCAATGATCACATAAGCTGGTAAACTTTATGTCGCATACGTTCAATTTGCAGTCTTTCTCTTTCACATACATGACACACATACGCATCTATGAGACTCCATCTTGCACCTGATAAGTTGGTATCAACAATAAAGCTAGAAAAAAGTAGTATTCGACACATTTTTCTCGGTTTTCTGCAAATCTTTAGTTACGGCAGAAGATAGTTCAAGATATTACTTATGTAGTCCACTTGAGATCATGATAACAGGTTTGTTTCTACTGTTGCTGGCAAGAACCAGCAGGAAACACAATAATTCAAGAGTTGGTATAGCTTGGGTAGGTCATACCCAAGTTTCTTTCAACTGGTGACTGGAAAAGGGCAAAGAAGAAAGGAAAAGGGGTTAGAAATGGAGCATGCTATTCCTCTACCTTCCAAAATGAGCTCTGGAAAAACAAGAGTCTGCTCTCAATCTACAGTAAAGAGCCTGGACTGCCAAAATGAGGATCATTTTCCATCTTTAAGCCTCCTTTAATTTTTCAGTGAAACCAACACAGGAGAACACCCACAGAAAAAAGCACCTAGTGCTGAGTTTGAAAAAAAAGAATTTAAAATTCTGTTATCAGAAAAAAGTGTTATTGTAGTTAATTACCCAGTAGAAATATGTCACGTTTGAGGGTTTGATTTGTTTTTCCCCTCTGCTACTTATAAGCGCATTAGCAGGTATCCTGAATCTGGAATATCTCTTCTTGAAGCATGATTACGGTTATCTACAGTCCTGAAGGACTGCGCTCTTCAGAGTTAAGAAGGCAGAGCAAAGGTCAATGGAAGCTCAGCTCATGACTTTTTACAATCCAGCTTTTTCTTCAGGACAGTCTGAGGAAGTCCAAGCTGTGGTGTTTCAGTCTCATGAATGTCTTTTGGCTTTCACTGCAGCTTGTATTTAAAGCTGGATAACTGTTTTAAAGGGCACTTGAATTCAGTGTCCTTTGTAGCATACTGTTCTGCATCTGTTTAAGAGGTGTTCCATGTGCTTTTGGCAGATGATATTTCCAGCCATTCTGAAATGTTTAAAAAGGCCAGTTTTCTGAACTGCCTGCTGCTGTATATGCTGTAATTCCTATTTGGGCTTTTGAAGTTATTGGATAAATTCAGTATTTTAGATGTACGTTGTTGTGAAAATAATAATAAAAATAAAATACCACTCCAAAATATAAACAGTGGAGGAAAAAGATAAAAATATAGGTTTAATATTTTTATGGTTCATCTATTTAATTTGGAAAATAAAATTTTTGTTTCTTTTTGACACTGTTGGGAGGCAACAAAATCACTTCTCACTGTAGCAATATGGTAGCTGGCTGGCCTAGAACGTGTCATTGCAAAAGAACAACATTGCTAATTTTGTGTAAACAAAAACATTGGGGATGACTCTCAGAACGAGAAGACCGAATCCTTATGAGTTTATAGATTTTGACACTCCCCTCTGCCACATGGAAGGCATGAAATCAAGACAGAAAAGCTGTTTCACCTTGCTGCATTATGTAAAATATATAGCTGAATAAGTAAGATGGGGTGATGTGTATGGATGCCCTTTCTTTCCTTTCTGTTTTGCGCATTAGAATATAAAAACAGAAGCTGTTGTAACAGAGCATGAGACAAGAGCTTAAAATTTGGAGAGCCTGGAGCTGCTTGCCATTATGTTAACCTTAAATTACTTGTTAGGCAGTTATAGCAGATGCACAGCCATTCTAGAAAGGCACAGGTCACAGTCCCATGCTGCTAATCCCACACAAGACATGTATCATCTCTTATTTCATGTCTGTTAGCCTCATACAACCGCCTCGTTAACTACGGTGCTTAAAGATATCAGGCATCCATGTTTATGAACCTGAATCACTGCCCAGATGAACTACTTGTGAAGAAGCCATAATGGAAACTGTTCATTGCAAATATTTATAAAGGATGGTTATGTCTGGCGCTGCTTTCGTAAGTAAACAGGTACACTGTGTGTAATTTAGAGATAGTAGATGTACATACATCTGTACTTAAATACCATCAGAAATATACGTGAATGCTATCCAAGTTCATGTCTCAGTATTAATAATAAAAGACACAACTCAACATGTGCGTACAGGTGCATGTGCATGCACACACGTGTGCAAATTTTCTCGCTAGAAAATATATTATTGGAAATCCTAATCTAGTACATTTTCACACATACAGAGAGGAACTATTTCTTCTGACTTAACATACATTATTAACATGCATTATGCATCATCTTTCAACTCATATGCTTATAAAATCCAGTTGGGATCAATAGGTATCCTCTCTATATAGGAATTGCTACATTTATTGAGATTTCTAAATTTACATTAACCAAGGTAGCTAATGCTTTTTTAGTGTAACATAGCATTGTTCTCTAGAACAAAATGGTAATAACTCTGAATCTGCTCAGACACTGGAGGTTTTGAGGGACCTATGGACTCAAGGCTTTTAGGTTTCAATAGCTTTCATATAAAGTTGGCATATAGGATATTGGGGCATTCACTCAAGCACTGTTATTTTGAGTAATCAGACCTGATGACATAATGAAATGCCTTTCTTTTTGCCTTGCACAGCTCCTCATTTTAAAATATTACGTGTCTTAAGTTAAGAGTGCTCAGCACCTCACAAAACAGAGTCCTTAAGCAGCACAGTCATACAGTTGCATTTCATTACGCTAACATTAAACATACACTTTTCAGACTTGATATCAATTTTATACTGTTCACATGTTGCGGTGGTTTGCTGTTTTCAGGTTTGTCGCTCTTGCTTCACAGTAAGAGGCCGGTTTACAATACAGCACGACCGGCTGCACCTTGGTAAAAATGAAATATATTGCAGACATGTGCTGAGCAACCATCGCTGGGATTGCTTTCCCATTGCACTTTGTTTCTGATCTGCCACACCAGGATTATTACAGGCCTGAGCCTCTCCGGAGTGAAGGCTGCCAAATGTGCTGAGCTCTGTCAAACTTGCGCGGCAAGTCTCTGAAGTACTCGTCCGATGCGAGGGAGGTTTCGTCCATACGGTGGCTCTCCCCTAAACAAAATGGATCAAATTGAAAGCAGTTGCAATTTGGAGCATAAATCGCACATCAAATAACAGAACTGCAGTTTGCCTGTCATTTTTCATGAGGAAAATATGCATAACTGGTATTTTGCTGAGAAATGCATCAGTAGAGTTTAAATATAAAAGAGAATGATTGCTTTAAAGGAAGACCAGTGCTTCGTTTGAGAAATTATACTTTGTTATTGAGATTAATATAGGTATCCAAAACAGTATGTGTCTGCAAAATTCCGGAATGATTTAAAATAGATTCCCGTTGGAGAGCAAGGCCCACCTCAGACCGGTTTCCACACTGTGTGACTTGCAGATCAGGGTCTAAAAAGTTTACATCTCAGTGGGAAATGTCCTTTATCTCCTTTCACAGCAGGTGAGTCTGTCAAAGGTGAAGAATGATACCATGACTCCTTCCAGCCCACTTTATCATTCAGTCTTGTTTTGCTTGATTAAATTTTTTAAACAGTTCATCAGGTTAGTCACCAAGCTTTATTCTCACTTATTGGACTAATTTTAAAATGATACTATTTTGTCTGCAGGAATAATGAGAAAAAGTCATTGGGGATCAGCTGTGGATATACAGCCCCTCCTTTACTCATGCTCTCGTGGGGTGGATTAGTCATGTGTTGGTTTAACACATCCCTACAGGCAACGTCTTATTGCTTAAGGTTCAGAAATATGAATAATAAAACTAGACCATAAGCTATTTAGCTTGCTAGAAATTAAATTTAACAGCTTCAGCTCATGAATCCAGCTGTAAAAGTACATACAAGGCATTAAATTAACAGGAACACATGGAAATCTATAGGATCATATTCCAGAAGAACCAAGTTTTGTGTTTGTCTTACCAGATAATCTAGTAAAACTAGACAAAACAGATTTCCTTTTTTTCCCCCAACGTTTAACTTCTCCCTCCACTAACAAAACCCTTCTTTGAAGAAACTTTACTGCTGCAGAACAATACTCATAACCCTGACTTGTCCTCCTCATAAAAAACCCCAAATCTCTCAACTAGTCAACTTCCTTGTCCCTGTAGCAAAAAACTGATGCATTTAGGAAGGATTAATGTGACCAAGAGATTATCTTTATTTTTTTTCCCCCAAATATACTCATTAATCCCACTAACAATATCGCATCTTCCCACCAACTTCTTGTGCATATTCTTGGACCATCACAGTCACAGCAAGGCTTCTAGTGTTAGTATTTGAGTATACATCCATATAAACAAAAATTCATGACTAAAATCTTGTATCTCAAGAAAAAACTCCAGTCCAAAGGGATGTTATTTTTTTCAACGTAGAGACATTGCTGTTGTTACTGATTCTGTATAGCAAGCATTCAAACACTGCAGTAATAGGCAGCAGTATAAAATCCCAGGGTAGATATGTGGTGGGGGGTTCACTGATACAACTGTAAGATACATTTGAGCCTTCTGTGGCAGAAGTTTCATGTGGGAAATTGCTGTGTTAAATGCTATGACTGCTCTTAAGACAGTGGTAAGGAAGGAAGTACGGGTGACAGCGTAGTGGGCTTCATAGAAAGGTGAGCTTTGCATCCATTATGAATATATCAGTGAGGACATATTGGGGTAGGCCAGATTAAGAGCAAAAGTGAACATCTGGCAACTTGTCTTCCTCCAGACCCTACATGCAACACCTGCAAAAAGGCCAAATACTTTGTCATTACACAAGATTTCTTACTGTATGAGGAAAATAAAGTGCTTTTTCTCCCTTGAGGCAAATCCTAATTCTGCTTCTGAGGCCAAGATGACTCCTTCTGAATTGCAATTACGTTTGGCAGCACATGTCAGGACAACAGACTGTGATGGTACATCTCTGTACAGACCAGTGCACCAGTAATGGCTAAGAATGGGAGCCAGGCCAATGACCAGCTGCTAGCCAGCTCTCTTCCTTCTGCAGAGTATTGACACCAGGAATAGGATGTTCTGCTGACTTATCCCACAGCTCCCCAGAAAAGATGAACTGCTATCGGAGTCTTGGGTTATATCTTGTATGAAGTCAGTTGTCCCTTGTTGCCCAGATATTATTTATGTAATTACTGCTAGGCAGCCTTTTTAGGAGAAAGTTGATTTCATCACAGTCACATATCCATCAATTTTATTGTCTTCTGACATCATCCCTCATGCCCCTATATTGCTGTTGCTAGGTGACACACTACCGATTGTGAAATCACAGCTAAGTAAGGGTTGTTCATGTTATCATGGTTACTGTCCTGTCAGCTATTGTATATGGCCTTATCTTTTGTAGTGGTAGAGATGGGCTTAGTTATGGCACTATAAAAGGGAACAATTAAGTCTTCCTTTAAAATTATGATCTGATTAGTATTCATACTAAAAGCATAACGGCACATATTGGTGCACACACTCCATTTTGTTTATATCAGAGGTATGTATTGCGATACCTCTTCATGTACATATTAAACAGACAACTACATGAGGTACAAGTAACCTCTCACAGGATCTGCATTCCATTGGTTATTATAAGAAATCAGGCAGTGACGAATAATTAAATATGCTTCTGAGTAAAACTCTTTAATTCCACCTAGTGACAACTGGGTAAATACTTGTTATATCTTTTAGCCTTTCTTTTATAGCTGTCTTCTCATGCCTATGGACCCTAGTCCTCCTTAGAATTCTGCTAAGCTTTTAGCTTCCATGATATCTCATGCAATAATAATAATCCATACTAGTTAAGAATTGCCCAAATATGTACTGAAAGATGAATATTTTTATCAGTTTGAAATGCTCCGCCTGCCCTGAAATTCATCCTTGTTTTTATGCTATAAGAGAAAAATGTGACATACTCAATTTTAACCTTGGTTGAAAAGTCGTACTTTTCTGATTTGTCATGATGACATGTGTTAAGAATCAAAGGAATCATTTGCTTTCTTAATGGTATGGGAATATAATTTGAAGTTTGTTTTTAAAGCTGAATCACTGTTTTCAAATATCATTCCTCAGGAAATATGCTTTCAATTATACTCCCCTCCCCTTTTTCTTTCAGAACAGCTACACAATCTATTTAGGCAAGATATATAAATTGTTTTTCATAAAGATATCTCTCTAACACCTTCTTTTCTAAGTCTCCATTTCTGTTGGAATTGCTTACGTAATATGTAGAATAATAAGCCACTTATTCCAAGGATACCCAGCTAATCCTGAATGTGCATCTCATCGATGGTTGACTTCATTCACTCTCACTTTGATTTGTGCTTTGAAAAGCTCAAATCATTGGTGTTATTCACACACTGTTGAGACCCATTGGCAGTAAAAGTTTTGTATCAGTTTAATGCTTTAATTAATTCCTGTATTCCATGTCTGTATATAGCACCAGCTGCACAATAATTCATGACACTACATTCCAGATAAACCACATTTTGAATAGAATACAATAATTACCACCCTTAAGAGACCATTTACGCTTCTACAGAAGGATCCCAAATCTGCCTGGGCAGACTAAAGAACTAATAAGAATAAGGGTGGTGAATTATTCATCATGCAGTGAATCTACTCCTTAATTTGGCAGGTGGCTTCACATTTTCCAGCAGAAAAGACATTTCAACTGTTTTTGCCTTTTCCATATAGCTCTTTTATGGATGCAGCCTTCATCTGTGTTAAATTTTGTTCCTTGTGGTTAGAATTTTACTGCCAACTTTGGAGACCCCACCTATTCACCTGCTGCTAGGACCTGACTTTGATCTCCCTTCTGTTTAAGAAGGGCTCATCTTATTCGCTTTGTATGGTATCACTGTTCAAATGCCATAGCAATGATTCACTCAGATATCTAACCATGACAAACAGAGATTATTTCTTGTCATGACATAAACAGAGAACAGCAAGAGATCCTATGCTCTGCCAACCACATTTTCCTATCTGTTTCTGAAAGAAACAGGGCTCGCTATTTTGTACCATTTTTGTCAAGAAAAGGCTTCAAAAAAGTGATTATTTTTCTGATTGCCTTTCCCTTCCCATATTTCTGTTCTCTTTTGTCATTTTCATAAATTGGGATAGGAACCATGTTTTATTTTACATCTGGATACAATCAAGCTTAAGACAAACATTCAAGTACCATTATATTTTTGTATGTTCATAACTAGCATCTTACACACCTTAGCTGAATGATCTCTTGCTTGAAATAATTGTTTTAGTAGAAACAAAATAGTCCACAGGTACAACCAAATTCCTTTATAACTAGAATTCTGTGAATTAACATTCTGTGAACTTTCTATCCATACTATAGAAAACATACGAATCAGACATGAAATCTATGACTCGCAGCATCCTGTCTGTGATGGTAGCCAAGACCAGATGTTTTACACAAAGGTGCAAAAAACCCTTACAGTAGGCAGATGTTGGATTATTTCTCTACTAAGGAGGTCCCATCCTAAGCCCGAATACTTAGAGATTGCCTGGAACCCTAAAGGATGAAGTTTTATTTTCATTCCGGAACTCTTCTTCAGTGTCTCACTAAGTTTTGCTCTTTGAGAGTGTTTGTTGTGGAATGGTGGCAGGAATTGAGTTGTGTGGGCTCCAGACGGAGGTTCAGCATTGTTTCCCATGCTGGAGCAACATGCAAGAGCAAAATCTGCTCAGAGGAACTGCAATATTAAACTGCTTAGCTGTTAGCCCCTGGCAAACATAAAGGAGGAAAACATAGCTAGAAAATTACATTTCTTAACATTGTAGAAATTAAATTGATATTCACCGGGACAACAGAGGGCGTATTCCTGACTCCAGGCCATGCTGCTGCTAAATTCCAAATTCTTGCTACAAGACATGGAGATGTCTGTGCTTTTAAAAACAGTTGGACATACTTTTGTAATGGAAAAGATTTGGCAACTTAAATATAGCGGTCACTGCTTCAGGCACAGATGTACCATGGGCAAACACCACTGTGTTTACAATGGGAACACAAGTTTATTGTCTCATGAACATATGTGGTGACAACACTACAGCAAGGAGCAGGAAATGGATGTTAATGAGGCTGAAGAGCCAAAGTCTCTCTGGGACCAATTGCAAAAGAAAGTTAAAGCTTCCCTTCCTGGCTGTCATGCACTGGAGCAGTCCTACCGCCTCTGTGGCTACAATGCTGCCTCTCCTGTCTGTGTTGGGTCTGCTGGTGCTCCACGGTGACCTGCTCCCCTTCTCTCATGTTCCTCAAAAAGCCCACTGAAAGAGGAGTATAAGAACTCAAACTACCTCCGTGAACACTATGGTACCTCACATCTTCCTTAGCTCTCGCCTTCAGCTCTAAATTACAATTACAATAATTGAAGCATTGGGTCAAATTATGGTCCTTAACATGGTATGAAACACCTCAAAAATTTTAATAGAAGTTCTGTAGATGCCAGAGGGGAAAAAAAATTGCAAAAATAATAAAGAATAGTTTTATGTCGAAAAAGCCTATTTACCTGTTGTCCTCAAGGGAAACTATAGATCTTTAAGCATCAATCTGTACTAGGACCAGCTATTCTTAAAGGTCAAAGAAAAGTCAGAACTGTAACACTAATGTATTACTATAGAACTTAATGAAATATTCTATGCATTGTTTTTAATTCCTTATTACTCAAATTCCTGGCTGTACAGTGATCCAGTGTCAACATTTGGTTTGGCATCTAGGATTCTCTCCTAGGAAATGGGAAGTGTGGGTTGAATACTCTGAAGGCTTCTCAAACTCTGAGCCAGGAACTTCACGGCTGTTCCTCTGTGCTTGACATTTCCTACTGGCCAAACTTCAGGGGCTACCTGTTCAACATGTGGACATACTGCACTGCCTAGAAGAGACACCTAAGCTTCCCACATGGCAGTGGAGAAGCAAGTCTGCAGCTGAGCTGCTCCAAATAAGTCCCTGATGATGTGGACACCTAGCTCTCTCCACTGACTGCAGAAAAACGCAGCTTAGGCAGCCTAAATCTCTCTAAAGGCTCATAAATGCTGCAATGCCTCATTTAAATGCCTAAAGTAGGAGGTTTGACTAATGCTGTCCGTACCTATTTTAATTCTCTGCAGTCTCATGCAGACAGACTGCTGTATCTGTTTGTTGTGGGTTACCCCCTGGCAGGCAGTTGAGCCCCACACAGCCACTCGCTCACTACCCCTCCGCAGTGGAATGGGGACAGAATCACAAGGGTAAATGTGTGAAAACTCAGGTTGAGATAAATACAGTTAACTAGGTAAAGCAAAACTGTGGGTGCAAGCAAGGCAAAATAAGGAATTACCTCACTACTCCCCATCAGCAGGCAGGTGTTTCACCATTTCCAGGGAAACAGGGCTTCATCATGTGTAATTGTCACTTGGGAAGACAAGTGCCAGAACCCCGCTTCCTCCTTTCCCCCAGCTTTTATTGCTGAGCATGATGTCATATGGTATGGAATATCCCTTTGGTCACCTGGGGTCAGCTGTCCCAGCTGTGTCCCCTCCCGACTGCTTGCCCACCCTCAGCCTACCTGCTGGGAGGACAAGGTGAGAAACACAGAAGGCTTTGGCACTGGTCAATGACAGCTAAAACATGGGTGCGTTATGAACACTGTTCTCATCACGAATCCAAACCATAGCACCATAAAGGCCATCATGAAAAAAAATTAACTCCACCCCAGACAAAACCAGTACCCTCTTGTACTAGATCCACACTGTCACATCTCAAAGCCATTCTTTGCAATCAGAAAGATGAGAAAATCGGTAATTTTCTTAAGAAAATGGCCGAGTCTTGTGTTGTCACATAATTCTATGAGCTGACACATAGGCATTAAAACCCCCAACTACTAAGTGTCCTGGTGTACAAACATCTGCTTTGGAGGTGAACCGTGTTTCAAGTTGGGGAAAGAAATCATTAGGGGTAGCGTGGAATGGTTGATACTGCAAATAACAATCTTGTTATGAAGAACAATATTGCTCTCTTTCACAGAATATTGCTTAAGCAATACCATGGGTACCTAAGGTTAACAACATTAATATGTGTTCTGCTTCATAATATGGCACCAGTATTTTAATTTAAAGGTTTTTCTCCGCCCCTCCCCCCCCACAGATGAAGCTTACAGATATATTTTTTGTTTGAGATGCTGTGAACTCAAGAAAGTGCTTATTACTGCAACTGTAACATGAAGTAATGCACATTAATTTTTATGTGATTATATCTTGTATTAGATTAGAAGATAGAGAAAGAAGATGCAAAAAAACTTAGGTTTTCCAAGTTTATCGTGGTGTTGCTACCATTATGCTAGAAAGGGAATCTCTGAAAGTCAATACCATTCCAGTATTTCCTATGTCAGCCTTTCCTCTAGAGTCACAGTATTCGTTTGCTTGGTTCAGTCTTTGCTATTGAAGCCAAAAAACACAATCCTTTGTCCTAACTTATGCATGCTACCAATGAGGATTTTAGATCACAGGACACAGCTGAAAACTGCAATCTGACTCTGGAGTTAAATACAAACAGAGATGGAAGAAATAAATGATGCACACATTTACTTGGTGATCTCAGATTACTTTGTATTATGGTGCATTGTGATATTTGTGTTTATTCCACATTACACACTATTTCAATTTATTTTTCATTATTTAGCAGTATATTGTCCAAAAGTTTTTGCTACGTTGATAATTTAACAACTGCATTCAGTTATTGTGGATATGCGCTTTAATTATGCATTGTTTAGGCAAAATGATATGAAGTAAATTGAAAAACATCAAACTGCCATATTAAACACATGCAGACTACCTTGGCAAGCACATCCTTTATGTGCAAATATAAACTTTGCTTTGTCTGTTCGGTAATGCCTCTCTTTTTTACTGTTTGTTTGCCAAATTAAGCAAGTTTATACTGCATCAGATGACTACTTCTCCATTTATTTTTGGCTCTATGTTGAATAATGTGACAGAAGAAACAGAAAAATTCTAGTGACAGACAGGTCGCTAGAATTTAAACCGTTCCTATTGCCCTGGAACAATTTAATGTCAGGGACACAGCAGTTGAGTATCCCAAGTAATTTTTAAAAGACAATTATATGGCAAATGCCTAAAAAGAGTTTAAATAGTTGTTACTGGCATGCCCACAAAATATTTTTTGGGCATTAACTTAGTAAAGAATAAAACCAAAAAGAACAGGGAAATCTAACCTTTGGATTAATATAATCTACAGATATTTGTGCTTTATTAGATAATGACTAATTAATTTTCACTTGCTGGAAAATTTGAAATAGAGAAATTGCATATTAGGTATTAGTATATTAGACAGTACTATATTAGATCCTAGGGTTTGTAACACAATCTCCAACAAGCAAGACAGCAACTAATCAATCTCTATTTCTCTTGTGATCTCATTGCCTGAATACACAGTTCCTTGGACTATCTGAGCTTCCCAGAAACACTTCCGTTCTACTCTTTTTTCTCTTCCCTTATGCTGAAGTTGCATCTTATGCTGCCGGAGGGACACACTCTCTAGTTATCTCTTTACCTACCTACCTCAAAGCTATTACCACATAATGTTTAACAGATTATATATTATACAATATATAATGAGATACAATGAGTATAAGTAGTCATATTTGTATACTGATCTTCATTCCTACCCTCCCATTCAGCCCACTTCTCGCTTCCTTGGTGACCTTTTCTCTGCAGCCATCAACAAGTTTGCTAAGTGTAGTCGTTTGAGACTTTCCTTGTCTGCAGAGGTAGAAATCAGGTATAGAGTCGAATGCAGTGACAATGTAAAGGACTTAATAATGTTAGGTGGCGTGGGACTCATTTGAGTAAATGTAACTATCTACATCTGAGTAGTTACGCTTGTCTCTGTATAGTCAGCGGGGAAATAAAGGCATACATTAGAATATTGTTCATTTGATACTAAAAGGCATGTTTAAAATAAATGAGAATTGCTCCCTAAGAGAACACAGAAAAGGCGCAGGTCTTTTAACTCTGTTTCCTGCTTGGAAAGCACTAACCCCAGAATGCAGTGCAGGTACACTTGCCAGGTGGTTATTTTGTGATGTTTTGGCTAAACTCTGATAAATGCTCTCTACTTGAGAAGAAACGGATATAGCATGAAAATTGTCCCAGCACCTCCTTATTCAGTAAATATTTCCGAAGGATGATTAATAGTTTCTCTTTGTACTGTGTGATATAAAGTGGTTGCTGGCTGGAAGAGCAAGAAAACTGGCCCCACTGACAAATCAATACTGGTTTTTTGGCTCTTAGTAACATAAAGGGAGGAAGGAAAACAGAGGTTACTGCATATTGTACCTTATAATCCATATAAGACATCACATAAGTATTTACTGGCAGAAAAGACTAGGTGGAGAGGAGAGGGAGATACTAACTGCATTTATGTGAAAGACAGAGATGATAAAGTAGTCTGTGTAATGGTAGGCAAAATACTTGATCTTAAAAGGAAATATTTTCTTAAATATTATAATAGCACCTTGAAAATCTATTCAGGAATTGGCTCATTGTTTCTCCTGATAATGCCAAGTGGTAGGTCAGATCACTGAGAGGGAGAACTTGCGGTCTAAAACACAAGAGACACATTTGGTTCACCCACATTTCTGTCAGGTACGGAAACACCTCAAATGGAAAATGTTATCCATAAATAAGCACTTTCTGCTACAATCCTCTGCTGTCCTCGGTATTCCTCATGGCAATTATATGTAGCTAATGTAATGCTGGCACTTTGGAGATCACCCAAAGGGCTGCAGAGTACCATTCTTACCAGTGTAAAGCCAGTGCCCTGTATAAATATAGAATAACCTAGCTTAAGGTACATCCCTTTATTTTATGGCTGTGTATAGGTGTACAACTGTTGATTATGAAACTAGGTCTAAGCTCACAGAATTTCTTTTCCTATTTAATACTGTCTAGTAGTATGAGAATAAAATGAAAATGTTTCAATTTCTTTGTGTGTTTTACACCGTCATCTAGTTGGCAAAAACCCTGTCATCTGACTGAATTAGTGAAAGAATAGAAAAGAACAGGATCCAACATCTGGCAAGAGGTAACTTGGACTTTCCTCTTGATTGTGTCTGTTTCAAATGCCAGGTGTCTATCACCTGGGGTGTAATCTTACTTTGGCAAAGTAATTCTATTACTAACCCTCTGAAGAATGCCGTCTCTGAATGATGCCGCTGCTAATGGAACACTGATTTACTGCCACAACTGTAAAGAATCTTTTTTAACATTGTGTTACACTTCCCATCAATTTAGATCAACCAGACCTACCATATGTGAGAAGTTATCTGCATTTTTCTCCAATAAAACTGAAATGATGAAAGCTTTGCTTTCCCTGAGGTATCATCCACTATTGGTAGCCCCGTTGTTTGTTCTTTAGCCCTCATCTTCTTTGTCAGGGCTGGAGCATATTATTCCTGCAAGGCTTGCCAGAATTCTATGGCTTATTTGTTGTTTGAGACTCACCATATGTGTCTTTGATCCCTGCCTAGTAGGCACCTTGGCCGCTTGCCAGTTTGGCACTTACAATTATCAGCAGTATGAATAGCTCCCTTGCTTCTGATTCTGTCCTTCTTGCTGTCATCAAATCACTCCTTAAACAACTTTCTTATTTTCTTTTAGATGCTTGTAAACCATCGACTTATTTTTACCATGCCTGTCTTGGCCAAGGCTTTGTGTCACACGGCAGGAAATCCAACAGCTTGATGTTTCCACTCCTAATGATCTGACTGCCAACTACCTGTGTAATTGCATGGGAACAATAAGGAGTACAGAAACATCTCTCATGGTAATATTTGAAGTTTCTCAGCATATTACACAAATTTGCCTGTTCTCTCCATCTGCTAGGCTTGGTGGCATGACTTTTATGAGGGGTTATTTATTTTAGTGAAAAGAATTCCTTTTAATAAATGTTTTAAAACCTTTGACCAGAACAGAGCGTGAGCCAATGACAATGATAAATTCAGAGGAATATCAGAATGATAAATAGCTGTAAGAGACAGATGGAAAGCCAAAAGCCTGTCATGTGCAATTTCTATTCGCTATCCTGATGTAGCACTAAACACATCTGAGTCCTTCCATGTGTTCTAGTAAACTGTAGTTGTTCCAAAATGCCATAGTTGAACAAAAGATATGCAGAATCAAAATAAGGAACAGCACAGGGCATATAAAGGTCCCGACCACGAGAGGCCCATGTGCTGTTGCAGAAAGATCTGCCAGAAGTCTCCATTATTCTTCACATGATTTTGCAAAAGCTTCAATCAGTAAATATACTGGTACTACCACCAAAAGTAGACAAGGTTAAACAGCATGTTACCTACCTTCATGCTAAGTCAGAAAGTTGGGCAGACGAAGTTTTTTAGCCCCTGCAAGCAAAGAACAGTATGGGCATAATTATGCCTGCCCAAGACGGGCTCTTCTTGGAGCTAATTCACATCATGTTATCCCATATGGCTCCTGTTTAGGAAAAACAATTTGGTTCAGCTCTAAAGTTTTTAACACACAGTGCTCAATTTAACATCCTTCTCCCAAGAAACATGGGAGTTTCAGATAAATGTGTTTTATGTATATATGGCTTGATTTTGAAACAAAAATTTACATTAAATTAGAAGCAGTAGTTGAAAAATTCAGTGCTAAGTTGGCAAGCGTGAAAAATAAATTCTGATTTCAGGGGGAATGAGAGGTACACCAGGAAAAAAAAATGAGAAACTCTTCCTTGAGAATCCAGATTAATTGGGATTACTTTATAATGTGTCACTGTTATATTTTCTTTCTCTGTCCCACAACACTGGGATTTCAGATAAAGATGCTCCTTCTCAGCATATTTGGTGGCACTTTGAGTCTTAAAGCAGGCTTGAGTCAGAAAGCCTTCACAGTGGACTTAGCCAGGAAGAGCACACCGAAGCTTTAAGCCCTACAAAAATGGCACCAAATCCTGGCAGTATATTTTTATGGGTATAACAACAGTGACCGATGAAGCAAGGCTATTAGAAGGGATTTTATGTGGAGAAGACAGCAGTTCGATGGCTAAGCTACCTACAGAGGGTTACAATGAACCTCATTTCAGAGGTATTTGTAAGAAAGATGATTAAAGGGAATATTAAGTTTGATTTCACTATTGGAATAACTTGAGAACATGCCACGGAGGATATACTTTATATACACAATTGCATTTTTCAATCTATTTTCAACTCGCTGTGAAATGTATAGAAAATTGCAAATGAAATTATTTACCTCAATAAAGTGCTTTTCTCTTGATGATCGATAAACTGGATCTCCCTGGGAGACAAAAGAGAAAGGCTTGATTTCACGGCCAAACTTTGTGTATTTCATCCCTAGCTTTACAGATAACAAGACCAAAGCAAGTACCCAGAGTCAGATTTAATGGAAATTTTGAACAGTGAAAACACAAGAACATTGAATTCACAAATATTTTACTAGAAGAAGGCAGAAAAAATACTGCCTCAGCTCGCACTCAGTAGAGAAACCCCCTGGCACGTTTCTGTGGCCAGATTTGAAATTGAAGTGAAACTAGCGATGTTTCAAAACAAGTTTTAAAATCGTATTTTAAATACTTTATTCCTGAAAAGCTGTCATTATCCTTGAAAAACAAAAATTTCCCAGCCAATCAATCAGCACCCAGTTTTGGCATATGATCGCACTCGGAAACGGGGAGAGTTTTGGGTGCACAGAACCGCAAGCTTGAAGTGCAAAACAGCAAAAGAAAGAGAGGGTGCTTTGGGAGCATCATTTCTATCCCTGAAGGACTGAAACAGGCTTGGCTGCAAACCTGATAATCTTTTGCAGGGAATGACTGAGGGAAAGGTTAGTGAATTTTACAAAAAAATCCCTGATACCCCGGAAAAGGAATGATCCAGAAACAATTTCCATTGCATACGGTATTTCGCTTGAGAGTAGTTTGGAAAGTTGGCTGACGCACTGAACGCTGAAGGATATGACAAAATAGAACCTGCTGCTTCTGAGAGAGCTGTTAAAACCTGGAAAGTATTTCACGTGCCATGCTCTAAGTTTCTGCCACACAAATGAAAAGCGTAAATGCCAGCGCACACGCAAAGCCTCCTGTCAAAAGACCTGACGGCCAAGCGAGCGGGGCAGGTTTTATTCCGCACCGTTTCTCCAGCCTCAGGATGCCCAACAGGGCAGGTCTCGGAGCAGCCCGCTCCCTTCTCCTTCCTCCTCTCCGTCCCCCTCAAGCCTTCCGCCAAAAGCACGGAAAGCCCGGGCTGGGCCCCGTTTCCCCCTGGTGCGCAGAGTCTCAGGGAC
>VXAK01011374.1:0-11278 GCA_013399435.1 Arenaria interpres | reverse complement strand
CTTGCAGAAGGTTGATTTCTCACCAGCCTTAGAGGCTGATATAAAAGTAAGGAAGAAGTTTATCTTTATAGTTTTAATCTTATTTATTTATCAGTATATAAAGTTTGAATCGCATCTACCTGTATTCTGAAAATTTAACTTGTTATATCTAAGGCCCAAACCTTCTTAATCCAGTTTCAGTGAGTTAAACTTCTATCTGACACTGACTTGCTTTTACCGAGAGAAATAAGCTAGTACTCCTTACTGTTTGGTCTGCTTATTCAAGGGTCCTGAACAGAACTCTTCTGTACAACATCTGCAAACTAAACCTTATTCCAGCTGGATCAGAAATAGTCAGATGAGCTTTCAAACTCCTGAGTGAAAGCAGAATTTGGAAAGGTACAGGAGTTCTGCTGTGCTGAAAATAGTATAGCATACTTTTCTTCCCCCAAAATGAGCAATCTGCCACATTTCAGCCCTCTTCATTTCTGCTTCATCTGTGGCTCAGATTATTGTAGGAAACTTTCAAAGGTATTCAAAATCTTTTTGAAGGGAAAAAAAAAGGTTTTCTAATTGAGGGTGGATTGTCTACTTGATTTGATGTGAACAATAGCTCATAAAGTGAGTCTCTGTTTATTCATATAATTAACAGTAATCCAAATGGACTTTGAGTTAAAGGGTGAAAATTAATTAGCAATTGGAATTTTATGTGTTGAGATAGTTGAAAATTCAGATTTACCCCAAGAATGAATATGATGTATTCAGTTCTAAGAGACACATGAAAGTATTAGGAGAATTCAAGGAAAATATTGAATCGTGATTGACAAGTATAACGCTATCTGGCCCTGTAAAGGCTCAAGTTGAAAATGATACCTTTAGCACCTTTGTACTGGACCAGTTAGTAAATTTGCTTAAATTTACTTGAATTCAGAAGTATTTTTCTGAGCCATTTCTAAGGTAACCTACTTCCAAACTTCTGGGCAAAACAAATCATTTAAACAAATGTATGGAGTAATGTACTAATAGCTATATTTTTCAGTGTTCTTTTGCATCCACTTTCAGTCTTGTCAGAGAGTAATAACTTTTTTTTTTTTTTTTCCCTTTCCTGGTATCTCATTCCTCCTTTTTTTAAAAGTAAGTCATAAAAATGTCTTTCCAAAAGTATTATGTTTCTTGCATTGAATCTTTTATGTGACATAAAATTACAATTGCCAAATCATCTCTAATTACTGAATCCGAAATCCCATGGAACTTAATCAGCATACAATGTAAGTAAAATTTTGATTTATAACAAAGCTATCATAGCGAAGATTGGACTTGTGATAAAGCGATGTAAAAATGCAATGGTACATATCTGGTAGCAAAGTTTAAATTATATATTGTAGAAATTTAAAAGTTTCTTTATTTCATATCACATAAATGGCTACACTAACCTTAGATAGATCAATATATATACAATAATTTCAAATCCAGCTAAGTCTTCCTATAGCATTACAAAGAAGATATATAAAGAGAAATATTTTTTTGAAAAAATCCATGTTTTGGCTGTTGCAAGAGAAAGGGAGAAGGAGAAGGGACAGAGTGTAAAATTTTTGTATCAAGGTTGATCCAAACAGTCTACATAACAGCTGAGAAATTAGAAGCTGGAAAACATAGTTTATTATAGAAATGCTAAATGGACCTTAGCTTGATCATCATGGCTCTAGTGAGTGCTGCTGCAACAGAGCATGTATTTCTGAAAGTCGAATTGCTATGTATGGCAGGATCCTATAACCATAACAGAAGGTACATTAATGGGCTAACTTCAACAGCTTGTTATGTAATGAATTACTAATCCATTATTTATAAAACTTATAATTAAGTCACTTCTAAAAAAAGGACAGATAATCGTTAATTTTCATCAAGTAATTTGCCATTGCCTAGCTCAGTATGAAACTGTAGTCAGGATAAAAGACAAAATTATTCTCACCTTCAATCATTAAAACGACCTTTCATATGAGAATAAGTGACTAAAACATACTAGTCCAGATTCTGACAGTGACAGCTTATTGCACAAAAAAATTCTAAGCATTTAATTTTGGCAATATATGCGGAAGAATGTTCAACTAGCACTGAAACAACAGAACCAATGCAGACATTCTACACTCAAAAGCTTATATATTCCCATATACAGGCATATGCTTATAGACATGCTTATTTTTGTAGAAATATTATTCGAAAAGAAAAACCCTATTTAATCCTTCGAAATTGTGTTGGAAAATATGATTAAGCTATATGTTAAACAAATACAGGAAATTTTATAAAAAGCTCATTTAACATAGAATGTTAAAATCTACTGCTGTGTAGAGTTAAATAATTGTTTTCCTTCTTGGTAGCTACGTATACTCCTATATAATTTTATATAAAATTATAGGTAAAGACCTACCACCTCTCACTGTACCTATGTATCAGTGAGATAAGCTGTGATTCTTTTCAGCACTGTTTAGAAGATATGGCACTGATAGATGAACACAAATACTGCCATTTTGAGTTGACCTCATTCTTCTAAAACAGATCTCCTTTAAGGAAAGCTAGATGACTCTCCAGATCAGTCACAGTCAGACTACCACAAGATTTGAGAAGTTTGACTTTAAGCTACAAGATGCACATGAGTTATCTTTCTTTTAAACCTAAGGAATTAAAAAAATAATCTTTGCATTTTTTTAACTCTCAGAAAGCAGTACAATATGTCTGATTATAAATCATTATTTTCCATGGAGAGTACCATTTACAAATGAATTTGAGATTTTTTAATTTAGACATAGAGAAGGGACTGAAGATTGAATCATCTACATCGCACATGAATTACTTTAGAAGGCAAATATGGCAACACTATCCCTATGTTAGCAGGATTCGGAGGCAAAGGACCACCCCGTGGCAAATAATGACACTTTATGGACATAAAAAATACATTTGTCATCACCTAAGAAGAATACCAGAGATATGATGAGGACTCAATACCTGATGTCCCTTGATCTTTGTGTCACATACAATTGATCCTGGTCAGACCATGCGTACTTGAATGTTGATGCTTGTGAGTATGTGAACAAGAGAGTATGGAATGAAATCTATGAGAAAGAATATAGGTGGGTAAAACTAACTTTGAGATTTGTAAATAAATACCATCTTCTCCATCCAGCCTCCTAATGGCCTCTTTAACACTATTATTTGTCTCATCCTGAACAGAGGTCTAAAATAGGTCAGATAAAGTACGCCCTGAAACCATTTTTTTCTTCTTTTTGGTTATATGGAAAGCCTATGCTGACTAGCTCATGTGCCTAAAATTAGACAACATGAATCCCACCGTGTCTCATTCCAAGGTAAAGCACAGGGACTGCAGGGGAGTTTGAAATACAGTTTGGGCTCCCTTCATTTTTGCTTGTCTTGCCCCTGAAACCTGTTCCAACATTACTTCCTCTCAGATAAACAACCCACCTCTAATTAATTTCTTCCCATCAGTCCCAGGATTTGCTACTTCAGCACCCAAATTTGGTACTTCTGATACCTCTAGCTAGGCCTTAAACTACCTAGGCCTTAAGTAGTATTACTCATATGGTCATCAAGGCACTGCTGGACGTGTAAGACTGCTCCTGTCAAGGCCCCAGTAGTGCATTCCACTATTTGTGGAGTTTGGTTGTCTCTCACGTAACCATTTGTGAAATCCAGCTATTCTCATGGTGTTATCTGTATTCCACTTCCTCCTAGTGGTCTTGCATGGTTTAGTGGGAGGCGGCCCATATTCTTGGCTTAAAAGAATGTGGGCCACATCTGGCTCCTCTTAACTTTGAGTGAGTTGAACCAGTTTCACAGTTGTAAGACTTTAAGTAAAGTAGAAGACTTCTTGATGCCAAAAGTCAGCAGCTTCCATTCTTCAATTTCTCCACAGGTTGTTCTACTATTATACTGGGGATGGATAGTGACTGTGTCTCCACTGCAGATGGATCCAGACCTCTTGAAGCTGTTGCATCTCTGAGAAAGATCCCCTCTATTTCTTTTTCATGATGCTGTGTTCCCTGCTCACTCCCTACTGTAACTCCTCCACTTGACAATAGATCCCTCTGGAGGATTGAGGGCCATCTCTCCTGGCATTAAAGAGAGGCACCAGGGAATCCCTGTAGCCTGAGACTTTCAGTGCTGCATCCACCATCTGAGCCTCCATCTGGGTCAAAGCCTCTGACTGGGTAGGGACAGTTGTTCCAACACCTACTGGTTATTTATTATGTTCAGCACTTTTTCCTGTTCTACTCAATAGTTTCTCATTGTCTGATCAGTTAGCTAAACCTCAGACCAGGGCCTGGTCATCTGCCTGCCTTAATAATACTAAGGTGAAAATATGGCAGATTCATACACTTCTCAGTAAAATATTAATTAATGGTCTCAGCAATTTAAATCCATCTGCTATTTATTCTGGTAAAATTTTTCATTTGGTATTAATGTGACTATCACGTCATGGGCTCTGTTATGGAGTTTTCTTTCATTGCCATTTAGTATTAACTCAACTTTTAATTTACCTTCAATGGGTTTCACATTATTTAAAATATTAGCCTGTATAAATACCATAAAGAAAAGAAAATTTATTTAAAACCTGAAATAATATGAGAAGTCAGTTCCTGAAAAATTGTATTCAAGTGTACTGGAGAGGATGATAGAAAATAATAACTTTGTAGTCTCTAAACTACTGTAGTTAATTTAGTGAACTTTTGGTTAATCATAGAGAGTGGAACAGAAAATTGAAATACATAAAGTTAATTTTATTTAAACGGGAATTCATTTTTTTGTCTTTAAATTTTGATTTCTATTGCTTTTAGCCAATAAACATGATAAATGCCTATATATTGTACTCTTGGGCAACCACATAGTATATATGTAATTATACATGTGTGTATCATATTTATAAATTAATGACAATACTTTATGCTGGCGATTCCTGATAACTGAATGCTGAAGACTGACATCTGAAGAAGGAAAAACATAAGAATAGAATAATTTTATTCATGATCAAAAAGCTGTCATGACACAGTAAAAAAATAATGCATTTCTGAAGAGACAATTATATGACAGCATTGAGCCAACTGACAGGTTAACCTTAATTCTAATATTGTTACCAGCTTCATCTTGGATACAGTAAATCAATTCAATATCCTGCTTCTATTATGTCACATTTTACTGTTGGCTTGTATATATTTTTTACAAAATTCTCATGCAAAACGTTGATTTAAGGTTGCCAAACTATATGACTCACTGACACAGCCACCACAAGCAGTGAAATGACAAGTTTGCTATTTATACATTGTTGCTTTTCACAGTCACATCTATATGTCCTTTTTCCTAAACAACTGAGATATTTTCCCTTCTCTTCTAAAGAAAAAATATTTGTCTGTAGATTTTGGCTTTTGCTAAACACTATAATATCAGGTTTTTATATATTATTTTGAATAAATTACAGAAACTGGTTGGTAAGTACATCAGAGTTATATTAACAGACATGACTCCAGGTGTGTCTTGGATTAAGACCAGCAGAGAAGATGACAGGAGGAGTAGCATGGCTGTGGTATTTATTCAAACTCAATAAATCTTTCACGGAAACTTGGGCTACTTATCAAGTTTATCTGGATCGTTTCTTTTTCCTCTGTACTAATGTTTTAGTGCAAAGGGAATACCATGTCTGCACATTTCCCTGAGCTGGGAATTACTGTTCCATGAGCTATAAAGCGTTTAAAAGCATATTTCTGCCTCTTTCACGGACCTCCAATGTAAAAGTGTCATGGTAGATGTGGGTAAGGATTTGAAGAAGAAACACAGGTTGAGACATGCAAGTTCCTGAACATCATTGATGACATGCAAAACTGTGGCTGGTTTAACATGTAATTAGTATCTCTTGAATAAGCCCCATGGATCAAAAGATTACTACCTCCTTCCTACAGAACAACACTGCATATTCTACAAATTGAATCAATTCATACCTCTTAGTGTGGTGGACTGACCCTGGCTGGACACCAAGTGCCCACCAAAGTTGCTCTATCACTCCCTTCCTCAGCTGGACAGTGAGAGAAAATATAACGAAAGGCTTGTGGGTCAAGATAATGGCAGGGAGTTCATTCAGCAATTGCTGTCACAGACAAAACAGACTCTACTTGGGGAAATTAATTTATTACTAGTCAAAATCAGAGTATGGTAATTTCACTGAATTTCACTGAAATAATGAGAAACTAAATCTTAAAACACCTTCACCCCCACCCTCCCCTTCTTCCTGGGCTTAACTTTAGTCCCAATTTCTCTACCTCCTCCCCCTGACTGGCTCAGAGGGTGGGGGAATGGGGGTTGTGGTCAGTTCATCACACATTGTCACTGCCACTCCTTCCTCCTCAGGAGGAGGACTCCTTACACTCTTCCCCTGCTCCACTGTGGGGTCCGTCCTGTGGGAGACAGTCCTCCATGAATTTCTCCACAATGAGTCCTTTCCACAAGCTGCAGGTCTTCACAGACTGCTCCACTGTGGGTCCTTTCCACAGGGTGCAGTCCTCCAGGAACAGACCACTCCAGCGTGGGTGCTTCCCAGGGTCATAAGTCCTGCCAGCGAACCTACCCCAGCCTGGGCTCCTCTCTCTCCACAGGGCCACAGATCCTGCTACTTTGGGTGCATCCACCTGCTCTGGCATGGGGTCCTCCATGGGCTGCAGGGGCACTTCTGCTTCAGAGTCTGAAGCACCTCCTCCCCCTCCTTCTTCAATGACTTTGGTGTCTGCAGACTTATTTCTCTCACATATTCTCACTCCTGTCTCCAGCTGCAGTTGCTGTTGTACAGCATCTTTTTTCCCTTCTTTAATATATTATCCCAGAGACACTACCACCATGGCTGATGAGCTCAGCCTTGGCGAGCAGCAGGTCTGTCTTGGAACTGGCTGATATTGCCTCTGTCAGACATGGGGGAAGCTTCTAGCTGCTTCTCACAGAAGCCACATCTGTAGTCTCCTCCCTACCAAAACCTTGCCATGCAAACCCAATATAATTAGGTAGATGATATCTGACAATCCTACTTCACTCAAAAGCAATAATATGAGCTCCTGAGATTTTTAATCTCCTGGATATAGCAGTGCCAATGCTGAAAATGATCGGTGATTTCTCCAGATATATTGTTTAACTATTATAAAGATTACAGGACAAGGGCAAGGACATCACCTAGTTAGTTTTTTAATTGTTAACATGCTCTTTAAAGCTGAAGATCAGAATACTGGGAAAATTTAGTCATCAAATATGTTTGTCTGCAATTCCATCTGTGAGCTCTCTTCAACATGCTTAAAAGACTTATTCTGATTGTTTTTCTTTAGGAGCCTTTTGAGAAGGTGGACCTGTTTTTAAGGGTCCTTCAAGGTTGCACAACAAAGGTCTCAGAGAGGTTGTACAATTGATTCTTCAGGAATCCAGCAGTGTTTCCCCTTATATATCTCGCATTGAGGCTTCTGAGAGGATGTGGACTCTCATTATTGTTTGAAGATGACAACTTCACTGTGCTTCTCTTTCAACCAACAAATAGGTAACCACATCAGCTTGTAGATACTTCCTCTTATAACATCCAAATCACTCAGGGACCCACAGCAGCAGTGGTCACAAAAGCTTAATATTAGAGATTTTTGGGAGGACAATCCCTAAACTCTAGAATTCTTTCTGTCTTCCAGTCCAAAATACCCAGAATATGCTAAACTTCTGTATGTGCTACCGAGACTACTGTGTGGACAAGGATATGTGCACAAAGAACTAGATGCTTTCTATTTTCTTGTCTTTCTGGGTTTAAGGGAAGTTATTACATTTGTGTTTGGTTTGTAATATGTAACTGAGGCCTTTGAACTTTTTATTCAATAAATATTTTTTTATGGAAACTAGATCAGTAAATAAATACCTATGATGGGGAAGTTAATACTTCCTGCAAATAAAGTGCAAGCAAGCATACCTTAAATCTGAAAGTATTCCCAGTGGGATGATTTTATGCCCCAGGCATCATATACATTGAGCAACGATTGATTTTCTCCTGCTTCATTTTGGCCACTGAAAAAACAGTCAATCTTATAAAAGTGAGAGAGAAATGGATAAAATAAATAAACAAGGAACAAGATAAGCTGTAAATATTGAAATGCAAGACATCAATGTTTAAATATCAGTGTTTAAGCAGATAGAGTTTATGGAGCCTTTCTCAACAACATTTATGATTATAAAGGGGTGTTAGAAGTTGGATGCTGTTTCCATATCTGTAGAATGTCTTTATTATTTATATAGTAATTCTACAGGCAAGTCAACATCAGTACATTCCTGGTATGTATGTCTCCCAAACATCAAACAAAGGTGTATACCACTTACGATCGGCCACGTCAATAACATTTTATTTAGCAACGTATACCAACAAGGAAAATTGCATTGTATATGATCTATTTAGCAGGTTTAAGTGCCCTTGGATGTTTGAGACATTAGATGTAAATCCTGTCGTATTTAGTTTCATGACCCTGTAAAAGTGAAATCAGATGTCAGCACAAAAGCTCGTAACTTAACAGTATCAGGTTCTAATAAAATGTAGGAAGAACAGCAGCAAATTATTTGACACTGATATTTGTCATACTTGGTCCTATTCTCTAGAGATCTTAAATATTGTCATTAAAGAAAGAGAAAACTGTCAGTTTATTTCAAAACCTGGTTTAGTTCTTGCATGTCAAAAAAAATGGTCCTATTTAATTAAAGTGGTTGAAAATAGTTTGGAATAACAAAATCTATCTTCTATCGTAAGAAGGCTAGATAATATTTCCATTATTGTTATGTTGCTCAGCCTTTTTATATAACAAAAGAAGGTTTTTCATTAGAAAAAAGCATAACACTACCCCGTATTAATATATGTCCTCCACCAAAGTATTAATGTAAAACAAAGCTTTTTTATATGAGTGCACTTTTATCTACACTGGCTCATGGAAAACTGTGTTTCATTCAGGGTGAAGACTTCAGTTTTAAAAGCCACTTCTTTTTTATTTTATTTATTTATTTTTTTTAATATCAACCTTCCCATAGGATGGATGTACAAAGCTTACAATTTTATTCAGGACCTGTAATGGATTTCCCTGAACTGAGAGAAATAGACTTCCCCTAGTTCACAGCAACAGCATAATCAATCAACTATACCCTCTGGCTGTAACATATAATGACAGGAAACTAAAAATAATCTAGAATGCAGAAGGCTTATCTCAGAGTTGCCCAGGTAATGAAGCAATAATTTTTATTGTTTTTTTTTTTTTTCCCCCATCCTGCAGGATCATGAAAACTCTGCTGAATGGCAGTACAAGAAAGGAAGCTTGACTAACCTGTGCTAAAATAGATTTGTGGTCTATTACACTTTCAGCTGATGATGTTTTAGTTTGTAATCAAAACTGATGTGGAAGTGGGAGGTACTGTTCTTCTAGTTTTACAGTTTCTGTAATTTTTTTTCTTGGAGACTCTTTAAGTATCCTTAAATGAATTATTGTGCTTTTGGATGACAGGAAGGTGTCTGTTCTGGGCTTCTTTCTGCTATAGCTCTGTGTTATATACATCACTTAGAGAATTTCTTAAACCTTGTGGAGGTGTATAAAGGTTCAGATAAAGCCTGAAAGGACTGTTGGACTTCATCATCTTTCATTTCGTATTTTCAAAAATTTCTGCTAATTCTGTTTACAATATCTTGAAATGTGTACTGTTATCCTCTACACTCCATCCTTTCCCATCATTACGATGAGACGTTTGTCTGTGAGGGGCCATGCTTCCATCTTCATCAGTACATCAATAGATGTCTACAGGGGAAAAATTACTCAGCTAGATTTTAATGATTTTTTCATGGTTTTATATATATGTTGACATTTTCCTTTAAAATACAGGGAAGAAAATCTTCAATAAGATTGAAGATTCCAAAACCAAAACTAGTAGATGTAAATCAATATTAATAAAATGATACATATTACTAATTATCGCTTAGTTTTTTTCAAAGCAAAATGTGAAACATTATTTGCATTAATAATCTCTTTGAATTCAATACTGAAACGACATCATGAATAGGTGTTTCAAATATTAATGGACAAGTGCAATCAAAAGTAGCAATTACGCTAGTTTTACCAGATTTGTTAACAGATGATGTGATGTTTTTGCAAATAATCATAATAATTAAAAAATCTACTGAAAATATCCCTTGTTTAATTCACAATCTCTTGGAGAAATCAAGGAATGCTAGGAAAAAAAACCTGTGACCTGTTCTATTATATTAGATTTAAAAGAGTTAATTCACTGAGAAATTGTAAAGAATATTCAATAATTGAATGCATTGAAAAGTAAAATTTATTTGGAAAAACATGTGAGAAAACAAAGTTCACACTATAATATGAACTTTTTTCCAGACTTATATTTACCTACCAATTTTGTAGTTATTTAGGTTGCATTGTTTTCCATTTTAATGAAAACGGTTACAGAATTAAATTGCTTAGTAAGACTGAGGATGACATATATTAGAATTTTAAGGGATGCATGTTTCCAAACAATACATTCATTGTTTTGAACTTTTGCACGCTTTCTGATTTTTATGCAAAAGCTTCAGATCTGAATGTTTCCTTGAACGGTACTGAACTCCTGTAGATTCTGGGATTGTCAATTGAAGTTAGTGACAATGATTAAAACATGACTGATGAGAATACTTTTTTTCAGATGTATATAAACTAGAAAAAAAAATTCCCTCAAAAAATTTTAGTTGCATTTACCTAATGTATAAACTGGACCTCAGATGTTAGGTTTTTTTCTCTGAAACAGTAGAGAACATACTTCAAAATACTTCTGAATGACACACTTCCCATATAATGATGACAAGAATTTCCAGAGAATATAGAACTTTTTGGAAAAAACATCTTATCAAGTTTATCAGAAATACCTTTTCTATTCATCATTCCTCCTACAATTCCTTCTCCAGTAGCATTTGTCTGTGTGTGAAATTCAGTAATAAAATTTATAGCAATTGGAAAATCCTCAGACAGTTATATCCTTGTGACCTCTGAAATGAGAGACAATAGCCAGAAACTGAAACAGGAGCCTTCACATAGCAGCACATAAGAAAAATATCATATAAGTAGAACAAAATCTGTATCCAAAATGGAAATTAATATAATTTCATTACTGTAATATTTTTCAGCTTATTTTAAGTATTTTTCTATAGAACTTTTCACTGAAATTGATAAATAAGGAGTTATTTAAATTAAGTTATTAAAAA
>VXAK01011373.1:532362-574289 GCA_013399435.1 Arenaria interpres | reverse complement strand
AAAAAAAAAAAAAAAAGAAACAAGTGGTATGTGCTTGATTTGGCATGCTAGCAGCTACTAACCAGTTAAAGGAAGACAGCAAACACTCCCTAATTAGCTGACCCATATTTTTTATGGTGAATCTATGAGGGAGAAGGCACGCAGGGCATGGCTGAATGTGTGCTGCTCACTCCTGCTCTTAAGAGACACTTAGATTTTTCTTGTCCATCTCTTCTATTTTAACATTTTTTATCCCCATATTAGCACCTGTGACAGTTGTAATCACCATAAGCCTTAGAAAAAAATGGCAGACTATTCTTATCTCAAGTAGCTATCACTAAAATGAACTATGAATTATTAACACCACTTTCCCTATCCTAAGAGAATTATGATGAAATGCATGGTTTTTACCTGCTGTAAGAAACATAAAAATAGAGGTTGAAGAAAGGTTTTTCTTTTGTTTGTTTTTGTGGGTTTTTTTTGTTTGTTTGTTTATTTGTGGTTGCTTTTTTTTTAACAGTGGGATTACTTATGGAATGCTAAAGTACATGATACCATTTCTATGGAGCACTATCATAGAATCATAGAATCATAGAATCGTCTAGGTTGGAAGGAACCTTAAAGATCATCTAGTCCAACCATCAACCTAACTCTGACAAAAAAATAAATAAGAAATAAGCAATAAAAAAATCACTCAACCATATTCCTGAGGACCATGTCAACTCGTCTTTTGAACATCTCCAGGGATGGTGCCTCAACCACTTCCCTGGGCAGCCTATTCCAATGCTGGATAACCCTTTCCATGAAGAAATGTTTCCTAATATCCAGTCTAAACATCCCCTGGCACAACTTGAGGCCATTTCCCCTTGTCCTATCTCCTGTGACCTGGGAGACGAGACCAACCCCTGCCTCTCTACAATCTCCCTTCAGGTAGTTATAGAGCGCGATAAGGTCTCCCCTCAGCCTCCTCTTCTTCAGACTGAAGAACCCCAGCTCCCTCAGCCTCTCCTCACAAGACTTACTCTCCAGATCCCTGTATTCCTCAGTATCTTAGAAGACTGAGAAATTAGGAGATGTCATTTGAAAGTGCACTTCTCAACACCACTCTTGGTAAGATGTCATGAATAAAAATGGACTTGCCATGAATTCCTCGATACATGACTAGTGGTAGGAGTTGCTCAAGAGAGTTCATGTTTATAAACACACATTTACACATAGCAAGGTTGTGAAATTATTTTATGATTTGGAATTTTAATGATTGAAACACGAGTGTAGACTTCTGGCAACCTTCAAAGACTAAACATCTCCATGGAGGTTTGCACAAAGATACAGGAAAAACTGAGTCTTTGAAGAACTCTTCAAATTTCTAAATCTTCAGGATCTTACCATAGTTATCTGTATCATCCCCACTGAGATTATGTTCCCTTGTAGTACTGTAGTAACTTCTGTCTCTGTTCCCTTTGTCTTTTTTTGCTACTCACCCTTCACCTGTCAGTCTGAGTCCGCAGTTCTTTACAACTTGAGATGCTTCCTAGCTGCAGCTGCTGAATTCACAGTTCCCATTCACAGAATCATAGAATAGTTTGGGTTGAAAAGCACCTTTAAAGGTCATGTAGTCCAAGCCCCCTGCAATGAAGAGGGACATCTTCAGCTAGATCATGTTGCTCAGAGTCCCACCTAACCTGATTTCGAATACTTCCAGGGATGGGGCATCTACCACTCTCTGGGCAACCTGTTCCAGTGTTCCAGCACCCTCATTGTAAAAAAATTCATCCTTATATCTAGTCTAAATCTACCCTCTTTTAGTTTAAAGCCATTACCCTTTGCCCTATTGCAACAGACTTTGCTAAAACTTTTGTCCCCATCTTTCCTGTAGGGTGCCTTTAAGTAATGGAAGGCTGCCATAAGTCTCCCTGGAGCCTTCTCTTCTCCAGGCTGAACAACCCCAACTCCCTCAGACTGTCCTCATAAAGGAGGTTCTCCAGCCCTCCCATCACTTTTGTGACCCTTCTCTGGACCCGCTTAAGCAGGTCCATGTCTTTTCTGTGCTGCGGAACCAAAAGCTAGATACAGTACTCCAGGTGGGCTCTCACCAAAATGGAGTAGAGGGGCAGAATCAGCTCCCTTGACCTTCAGACCACACTTCTTTTGATGAAGCCCAGGGTACAGGTGGCCTTCTCCACTGCAAGCACACATTGCCAGCTTATGTCCAGCTTTTCATCCACCAGTACCCCTAAGTCCTTCTTGGCAGGGCTGTTCTCAACACCTTCAGCCCCCAGCCTGTATTGATATGGGGGGTTGCCCCAACCCACATATAGGACCCCGCACTTGTCCTTGTTGATGTTCACATGGGTCCCCTTCTCAGGCCTGTCCAGGTCCCTGTGGATGGCATCGCTTCCCTTAGGCATGACAACCACACCAGTCAGCTTGGTGTTATGTGCAGACTTACTGAGGGTGCACTCGATCCCAATGTGTCACCAATGAAGATATTGAACAGTACTGGTCCCAATATGGACCCCTGAAGGACACCACTCAGCACCAATCTCCATCTGGTCATTGAACCCTTTTCATCCCAACACTTACAATGCAAAGTACTGTTGATATTAAAATGATCTTCATTTAATGCTAGTGATAACTCTGCACTTAGAGAAGTAGGAGGTGGACTACCATTTTCGATGCTTTGTATCTGACTCCAAACATGTTGTTAGTTTCCATTTGAAAGACTGTTTTCATCTCTTACATAAATTTTTGGATGGGTAAATAAGTGGACTTCACTCTTGGATGAAAATTAATGTAATCCACTTATGTCCTTTGAGTGGGATAGGTGCCTGTCAAGATGATTTTGGTAAAACCTTGAGACACCACACAAGCTTTTTGGCATTCTTTCTCCAAAGTATGCGTAAAATTACAGTGCAGAATTTCTTGAATGGAATAAATTTTAACAAAGTACTGTCCCCAAAATGAGAGCAAGAAGTAAGAAAAGTATCACACCCTGAGAAGAGAGTTTTGCATTGGAAAATGTACTCATTTGTCAAGTGTGTTTCCAGAAGCTTAGGACCAACCTGCAGGTAATAAGCCTGCACATTCATATCTGCACAGGCAGAATTGAGAACTATACTTATGAACAGGGCTGTCTTTGTACCAACATGCAATTAACTAAGCCATCAGGGGGGATTTTGAATACACAAACATAATACACACTGCTTTATGTACAAGTCAGTTGTCAGGATCTGAAATTTTGTCTCCAAGTATTCCTTAACTCTATAATAAACAATGATCCCTGCAAAGACAGCTGGATACACAATATGATTCTGTAAATCTTGGCAACAAGAAGTGGAAAGAAATGATCCTCATTGGCACTAAATTAAACAAATTAGCGCTGTTCTTGGTTTTAATCCTGTCAATGCTGAAAATGATAATCCTTGATCCCTA
Source organism: Arenaria interpres (assembly GCA_013399435.1). Taxonomy (NCBI): domain Eukaryota; kingdom Metazoa; phylum Chordata; class Aves; order Charadriiformes; family Scolopacidae; genus Arenaria; species Arenaria interpres. Next base: position 570,878 of record VXAK01011373.1, on the reverse strand, counting down.
TTGTGATACAGATCAGATGGGTTTTGTGGTGGTCAGTTTAAAATCTATTCTTACATAATTTTGGTTATTCTAAATAAATAAACACAAGAAACAAGTGGCTGTCTTAATTACATATCTAAGAACAATGAGTCTGATTATTCTCTCAATTCAATGCTCAGGGATCGGGCATAGCTCTAGCACACTCACTGCCAGGCAAGAACATGAGGACTGGTGCTGTGAAAAAGAAGGATAACCGGGGTCTAGAGGAATAACAAAATGCAATCTATGTAGATTCTGTGCAACAAGACTAGAGAGGAAAATCACTCAGATTTATAGATTCAGACATTCATTTAGCTTCAGAACAGACAATGGTGTTATATCAGCAATCCCTTCAGTGCACTTACAGAGGTGATATGACCTTTCTGTTCTTGATTAATATTCTCCTGTTTACACATGGAAGAACAGCATTAATCCTTTCAGCTGTCTTCTTTCTGTGTTTAACATGCTTTACACAAGCTACTTCCTTGGTAGGGTGTTCAGGGTCATCAAACTACCAAAAAATCATATTTGGCTGATTATCTTAGGTAATTCAAAGATTTTTGCAGCACTTCTGCCTCCAGAACCTGTCCAGCTGTTCCTTTTTATCAGTCTCTCTTTTTATATTTAACAGAATGGAAATGTATCATTGCATTTACCAATCAATTCAGATGACTCTATACAAAGTAAGGCATCATTTTCATTCTTTATCATTCCTCCTGGCTGCCTGTTGTACAGAAACTTTTACTATTAGAGGTGCTGTATTTGTTTCTGGGTTTATTGGTATGAATCATAGTGAAATCAAATTACACCCAAATACTTCAGGGAGATTCTCTTCAGCTATTGCATGGATGTTGATGAACTGACCAATTTTAAGCCTCTTACCATGAGTCACATCAAGTTTGCATTTGAGTAACTGCATCTCATGATGAATCTATTCATCACCCAATTATCTACATGTGTGTTTATCTCTGCCAAGGTTTCTTCCTCCAACCAGACCAGCATGTGACTGGGAAGATGTTTGAAGCCATGGGCCAGTCACGGTAGGTGGACGAAAGAGAAAGACTGAATGTGTTCAGGCCCACACTGAGGGGCAATATCCTGGAAGGAGGAGCTGGGAAGTCTGGCTGATGCTGAACAGCCACAGATGAGTAGATGCCAGGGTCACGGTAGTAGCCTTGGTGGGAAAAGAGAAGAAAGTCTCCCACGGGAGAGGGGAAAGGAAGAAATGGTAAGGGAAGAAACCAGTGCATAAAGCATCATGGCAGGAGCAAAAGCAAAGAAACCAGGACTAAATGGAGGGTTGCAAGAGGAAGATTTTGTAAATATGTTAGAGAAGTGGAAGAATATTTTTATCGTGCAATCTGAGCTGAGAAGTGAGGAAAATGAGCAGCAGAGTGATGTAGTGGTCAAAACAGTCTTGACTTGATCAACCTTTAACTAATTTATTTTTTTTTTTGGTATAATTTAATTTGTTGATGACACAAAAATTTGATCATTCATTCAGATATTGAGGAAAAAAAAGGAAACATAAACAATTAAACAAACACTTTATTAAACACTTCTCGTTGCCTCTTCCTATGCTCAAATTCCCTTATTTACTGAGTGTAACTGCATGTTACACTCAGTCCATCCCAATTCCTTCTGTGAGGCCCAGGAGGTTTGGACTTGTGTGCATGACGGTTCCTGTCTGTTGTTCCATGCATACTGGGCTCTTTTTCTGCTGATATCTGCTTCTTGCTGATTTCTACTCTGCTGCTTTTTTTTTTAGGGTGTTCCTGCCCCAATATGGGTCACCCATGGCTGCAATCACGTTGCTGGTGTCCCTGCTCTGGCATGGTCAGCCTTTAGCCTCCTCCCACACAGCCACCCCTGCAGACCCTGTGACCCAAACCTGCCCACTATGCCCAGTTCAGGTGTGAGGGACCCCCAGGCCTAGTCCCTGGGCACAGCCTGGCACGGCGCAGCCTCCAGGTCCCAGCTCTCTCCCAATGAGGTCAACTGGGGGCATTGTGCCATGCCGATGCTGCCCTGAGCCACTCCACTGCCTCCCTATCTCTGCACCACACTCCTCTGCGCCATACAAGCACGCCCAGGCTTGTAAAAGCCTGTCAGAATAACCCTCTTAATCCTCACAGGAAGGATTTAATTAAGTTATTCTATTCTGGCATACATGCTGCATGTTGGACTGTGTATTCAATGACCTCATCTATGACTTATGAGTGTCAGTGTTTTAGTGAAGCATATTAACATTTCATTGAGAAAACCATGTTAAACAAAGCTGTAGGCACAAATGCAGAGAACCAATTGGCTGAATAGTAAAAAGGTTTATCAATGTAATTATAAATAAAACCTCGTATTGATGCCAGCTTTGTAGAACCGTATAGATGAGGAACAACCACATTTGGAGATGAGCTTGTGGTGAGGTATTGAGGTGACATCTATTACTGAATAATGTGGAATGCTGCCAAGATAAACTGACACACCATTGTTCTTAATAAAAAAAAGAAAAAAAGAAAAGAAAAAATAAAATGCTCTGCTATGCAGCCCAGATATTTGCAGGTCCAGAGAATGAACAGGCATAGTAATACCCTCTGTATGTTGTAGATCCTTTATAATCCTGTAGTTGCAAATTCAGATTTTTTTTTCAAAAGCAGCTAAATGTGTTGACCGGATTTATTTACAGCCGCACATTTTTTGCTTTACACAGATCTGTATGAAAATAGAAGGGCTAAAGTTTAGGCCACTGAGCCATTAACTAGAATGTTTAGATTATAAACTTTGTGACAGCTTCTCCCTAAACCTTAATGAAAACACTTGCAAAATATAATTAGACCAAATCCACAGCCTGACAACATCCATGGCACAACGATTGTTTTTTTTCCCCATAAGGAAAAAAAACAATTTTAAAAAGTGTTTGAGTCCTGCATAAGAGCATCCTCAGAAATCTAGCTGTTCTTGCAATGGGCAGGCTGTGATGCACTTGGTACCTGGGCTGTCCTCTGAGGCAAGGGCTGGACTCCTCCATCCTTCAGCCCTGAGACAGAGCAGGGCCTCAGCTGTTTGCCTGGGCCCTACCGAGTGCTGGTCGTTTCATTGCCTCATACAAAGCACAGCAACAACAAGCAAAGTTCTGGGGGTTTTGAATAACCTTAACTTGAATGCACTTCATGAGCATGTTTTGGAGGGTAAACAAACAGCCTCCTAATAACACCACTCCTAAATCTTTAATTTTTGTGAGTTCTTGTGTGGATGTCAGCCCTAAACCTACAAAACAGGAATAAATTACTCATTTGCAGGAACGAAAACATCTGCCTGAATTTTATCAGCTGAGGTGAAAGTAGCATAGCCTACAGACATATGCTAAATTCTAGTACCTGTAAAGACAGCATTGATTTAATATTTTTTTCTGTTTTGAACACTATGACACCAGAAATGATGGGTTTCCATTTTGTTTGTATTAATTGTATACACACTTTGGAAGCTGATAGGGTAAGATTGATTGTAATTGAGCCATAAATTTAGCATTGAGAAATGCCATCCATTTAGCTGGACAGTTCTGTGATGAAATACATTTTTAAAGCACGTATTACAAGCAGAGTGTCTGAGATAACAAATGATAAATGCCTCATACCAATAGCTACAGAGGCAATCCTCAATAAAAAGTGGGTAACTTCTCAAAGAGCTACCATAAGTTATTTTACCTTGATTTTGCACCACAAGAGATTTATTTTGTTAAAATACTGTTTATCACATTACTCCTTTTATTTGATAAAACCACACAGTAGATACATTCTGAAATCTAAAATACTGTGTGTCCTATCATTGCATGATATGTCACTAACACTCTGCTCCATTAGGAAATACTTTTGCATAAATCTGATTAAATAAATCAGACTCTTGATATCTGTATAAACGTGAAAAGGCAAGCTCATGAATACTCAGATACATATCCATAGATAGCTGTTGTAGACTCCTGTGATGCCACCAAAGTCCATAGAGCCTTAACAGTTTACACCAGATAAGGATCTGTCTCAAAGTGTGTATAAAGCTATGTGAAAGCAAATCTCAACACGAGGTATAAGACATATTCTGAAGGTGACCATGAAAAGCATAATTTTCCCGAACGTATTTTTATTCTTTTTCTTTCTACTGAATTTCATAAACAAAACATCCTGCCATTTTGATTCTAAGATCACTTTGAAGAGTTGTAAGAGATTTATTTCTTTATCTGAAAGATAAAAGTTGTCCTGCAGAAATGTGAATATTTAAGTCTCATCCAAATTCTCAAATTCTCATTCCCAAGTTACTATCTTTTTCTTTGAGTACTTTCATGGCCCTCATCAGCCAAGTGTCTGAGCATCTTTTAAAGTCAAAGTATGTCACTTCTGTTTCTCCTTGGAAAGGAGATGAATTGGCCTTGGGATGGACAAAATGGAAATGGTCCCATGACAACTGACAGAATCAAAACAGATGTTTACAATTAGATGTGAAAGCACTGTAATAGTTGGTCTGGCCTCAACTGTGATTGATCCATGAAAGGTTTTATCACCTGTAGACATAAGTTTCCTCCTACTGGTCAATGGTATCTTTCTGTCCATGCAATGAAGGTAGTGGTAGCAATGATACATGGAAATTTACCAGATAGAGACCTCCTACTCAGTGTTGAGCCTTCTCATTTGGAATTATGCACGTAACAGAAATATTTTAATGTATCTCTAGAGGCATATTGGAGATATATCTTCTTACTTCCTTTGGAGATTAGAGACTTTTACCATACATGGCAGCATATAGAAATAGCAGTACTGGAACAGAAGATGGGAAAAGATCACCTGGATCTTCCATCCAGACCACACCAGTCATTAAAGTCTCAATACCGGAGACATAGAAAGGGCTGCTATATCTAGTGATTCCTGATATTTCAATATTTCAGCTATAAGAAAAACAGCAGACTTTTTTTTTTTCTTTCATATGAACAGTGCTTTCAAGAGAATATAAACAATAATTTATCTGCAGCAAAACAGTGCACAGTAAGTTTGAAAGAAAAAGAACACAGTGTTTTGAACAGGAGTCAAGCATATGGTTCAATCATTATTTCAGGTTTTAATGTCTAAATGCTTATTTTGAGTCCATAACAATAATTTACTTTGTTTTCACAATACTTTATATGAAGTCCATGAAAGTAGGTGACCGAAGCAGCAAAATAACTTTATACCCATGCAAAGCAGAAAAGAAAGGTGGTCTGGTTTGGGTGACAGAAGGCTAGAATGTGACTAAGGAGTTTCATTGACGAAGTGATACCACCTTTGCTGATAATAAGTGATCTTCATTCCAGAATAGCTATTTAAAATGTGTAAAACCTGATCATTGATTATTTTTTTTCTTTAGGAAAAGTAACTTTTGGAGGTATTAGAAAACTTTTTCAATAATAGGGCAACTTGGTCAAAAGAGGCTTATGTTCAGATTTAGAAAGAAACCAAAAAACAAAGCTCTGAAAATGAAGGAGGGGAGAGAGATATTTTGATAGAAACAAAATGATTAATTTAATTCAATTCTTTCAGAATTGTTAACAGGAAAATATGTCCAAATCCACCAAAGCTCTCTCTGTGGAGTTAAAAAAAATAGAGCTTGTCTGTGTGTCGGCTTTGACTGAAGTACAAATAATGACGGGGAACTTGTGCTATGCTGTATCCATCCTGAGCTGCATTGTTTAGGGAACTGGATTTGTGTAGATGCAAGGAGGTGCTCACCAGCACATGTATTCTGCTCACATAAGATGCATACAGACCCGACATTTTGGTTTACTCCTGACACCTAGAATAATAGCTCAGATTTTGTGCCAGAGATGAATGACTGCAAATGAGTGTTTCAGAGACTCAACTTCATCATTGATTCCACAGGCTTTTTTTTTTGCCACTCTGTCTCCTCCACCAAACTCAAACTGCTCTCCAATTTCTGCCCCTTTTCATTTTGTTTTGCAACAGAAATACATCATCCAGTGTATGCTTCTGAATTTATAAAATACGCAATAGGTAGTCAGGTTTTCAGCAGTAGCATAGCTCTGGGGAGCTTTAAGGCACTTTAAAATTTTTGCAGTAGTACAACATGCTTCAGAGTTGGAAGTGCTACATTTCTTTTTATTTGTTTACTTTTTAATCATAATATCAGCCAAAATCAGCCAGACAGAAATGCATGCGTTTATCAGAATGATTAAATAGAGAAATTTAGGAGACGGATAGGGAAACATGACCTCCTAGCAATGAGAGGCACATTCTGCTTGTCATTTGGCCTTCGTCCATAACTATTATGTCTGGGACTTCAACAGCGTTTTGACTTCCGAAAACTGTACCCCTTTGCTTCAGCAGCAGCTCCTGCTGTCTTTTTTTGGCAGCTGAGTTGGAAGCACATTTTGGGATATGTGTTTGCTGTCCCAGGTGATGGGTTTGTGTGTGTTACTCCTCTCAGCACAGAATTAGCATCAGCAGTCCAAGGAGCAGAGAGCTCCTGTTCTCCTGGGCTGTTTAATGTCTCTGTTCCTCCTGTAGCACTCACAGGCAGGAGTGAACATGACACATGGCTCCAGTGCAGATGGGGTAGTCTTTACCTTGGTGAGTGGCCAGTCACTTTTTGTGAAGAATTCCTTCTTGCCTTTCTGGAAGAATTTGGCTTCCTTGTTTTATTTATTTCTTCCACTTCTGCCTCTAAGCTGGTCACTTTGTAAAGTGCAGGGGTTTTGGTATATCCTTTTCCCACTTTTTACACGTTTTCCTGTTCAAGGAACCAATATAGGAGCCAGAGGCTTGTAGGCTCTTTGTAAATCACAATTCCATGCCCTTTAACTTATTGCAAGTTCAGTCATCGCTTCACAGGCCACACAAGTAAGTCTTAACCTAATTTACGGTGCTAAGGCAGGGAGACCTCTATTTCAAGTCAGCTCATCTGAAGAATCCCCTATGAGCAGACACAGTTTATGAAAAAAGGGCCAGTCATGTATGGAAAGGGGAACCGAGATGATCATAGCTGGGAGAGCTCTTTCCCTGAGACCTCATGGCAGTATTCCACCTGGCCATGCTTCTCTTCAGCAGTTTCTCCTTTTTTTTTTATTCTTTATTTTTGTTTCATAGTTCATTAATTTATCCCTTCTTTCTTAGGCTTCAGAGCATCCTATTTCATCTCCCCATTTTGGTGTGCTGAGAAAAGGACTTAATATGAACGAGAATCAGGCATCCTCTCTCTCTATCTTTTGCAAGCCATTGTGTGGATGTCTTTGCTAATAGAAACCTCTTTAGAATCACAAAGTTGGCAGCTGGCATGGTAATAGGTGCCTTCCAAAAGAACAAAGTTTGTTACTGTTAATATTAACCAGTGATTCATTAGGTTCTTTTCAAAATTAAGAAACTACTGAATCAAAAAGTGGGGGCAGAGAAGGGTTGGATCTAGAAAAATAAATACAAATAGTCTTAGAAAGTGGTTATTCCCAACTGTTTCAGTAATCTGTCCTGTTGCTACCTAAGAAGTAGAATGAAACTAGTAGAAGTTCATCAGTATTTTCAGAGAACAACACAGTGAGGTTTTAAGAATACACATACTTCTGAAAAGCATGCAAAGCATGAAATGTTGAATACTTTCCTGATGTTGTGAAAACTTTGCTGACTGCACCTAAGCCAGGTTCTTACCCTGAGTTTCAGAATATTACTTTGAATTTGTGTGGCACTGGATGGTCCCTTATATATCTCTATCAATTCTGGGTACAGAGTTCTTACAGACACTTTTTATAATGAATATTTTGTGCATTCATTTGTGCTCAAGGTAAAAACCTTGAAAAAAAAAAAAATCTTTGATATTATTATATTCCTGTCCTAGTTTAAATGAGTGCCAGTTTTTATGACGGTGTGTACAGCATGTTTAACAGAATTTTTACAGGTTGCATTTCTGGAGATAGAATTTCAGGTTGTTGGTCTTGAGTTTGCTCTGACTTAAGGGAGGATTTCTTCTGACTGCTGCATGTTGAAGATTTGAAACTTGGCATCCAAAGCCTGTAATTTTCCTTATGAATATTAATTCTGTAGTAACAGTTCTCAGTCTGTGCTGCGTACAGAGGAGAGTTTTGGTTTATTTCACTCCTTAAGCTTTTTTTATCCTCCAGCGGGAAAAAAGCAATGGGTTGGATAACTAATTTGCAGCAAGAATTTCTTTTCCTTTTTTTTTTTCACAAGAAGAAGGTAAAAGGTCATATATGTTTCCTGAGTATTTTCTGGTCTTACACAGGTTTTCAGCCTATAGATTCTAGAAGAGACGAGTAATGGGAGGGTGGTTTAATAGCAAATTCCAGATGGTGTCTGTACACATGAAGGAAACACCTACATGTCTTTATTTCAGCTATTCCAAACAGCACAAGAGATAGCAAATCTCTACAGCAATGGGTCAAAGCCTTTCACAGCAGGATTGTCTTGGCAGAAGAAAGGTCATGGCTATGGGTTTTGACAAAGACTTCCTGAGAGGCTCTCTTTTATTCCAAAAGTCTGGATTTTCCTTTCATCTTGTATAACTGTTCAAATACACTGAAGATCATCACTGTTCTGAAGAAAATCCTGAATAGGAGGTGTGTCCAAGCAGAATAGCTATCATTCATTCAGGTTCATGACACAGCAAGTTCTGCAAATCACAGAAGCTGATAAATTCATTGTGCACAGCTAGCCAGGAACTGAAATTGCTGTTTCTTTGGAAATGCTTCATTTCAGGGAAGAAAATGCAATTTGTAATAAGAATAAGATACTAAAAATGTGACTTCTTCTCTAAAATGAAAATAGTCTGAAAGCAGCCTTGTGGAATCAAAACATTTTAATTTGGTTGAGTTCAGAAGTTTTTATTTGACTTAAGTACTTCAAATAATTTTGTTTCAGTTCCTTATTTGACAAAAACTTTAAATGTAGTCAAAAGCATGAATAGATGAATGGTATTAAAAGGGAAATCTAAACACGTAATATACAATACATATGAAATAAATATGCAATATAAAATCCAACATAAATACATTATTTATATACACTGTGCTAATCATAATGTTTTCTAAAATGCTGCCCTTAAACTGCCACCAATGGCATTGTTTTTTTCATAGGATTTCAATTATTATCATAGAATCATAGAATCATTAAATCATAAAATTATAGAATGGTTTGGGTTGGAAGTGACCTTAAAGGTCATCTAGTTCCAACCCCCCTGCCATGGGCAGGGACACCTCCCACTGGAGCAGGTTGCTCAAAGCCCCATCCAGCCTGGCCTTGAATACTCCCAGGGATGGGGCATCCACAACTTATTTGGGCAACCTGCTTCTGTGTCTCACCGCCCCCACAGTAAATAATTTCTTCCTTATATGTAATTTAAATCTACCCTGTTTCAGTTTAAAACTATTACCCGTCATCCTATCCCTACAGTCCCTGGTAAAGAGTGCCTCCCCATCTTTACTTTTAAGCACTGGAAGTCTGCTATAAGGCCTTCCCGGAGCCTTCTCTCCTCCAGGTTGAACAACCCTGACTCTCTCTGCCTGTCCTCGTAGGAGAGCTGCTCCAGCCCTCTGATCGTCTTAGTGGCTCTTCTCTGGACTCGCTCCAGCAGGTCCATGTCCTTCTTATGTTGGAGGGGGTAGTACTCCAGGTGGGGTCTCACCAGAGCAGAGGGACAGAATCACCTCCCTTGACCTGCTGGCTGCACTGCTATTGATGCAGCCCAGGATGTGGCTGTCTTTCTGGGCTGCAACTGCACATTGCTGGCTCATGTTGAGCTTCTCATCCACCAACATCCCCAAGTCCTTCTCCACAGGGGTTTACCACTGGACTCTGCCTGTACAAATGAATAAAATGGATTGAGAACTGTGATGAAAGGATTTAATACCCTGAGACTAGGTGGTGTAGGACAACTCAGGGGCAAACCACTAACTGCTCTTGCCCTTCATAACTAAGCAACTGTATGTAAACAGTCTTTAGTTTCAAACCATACTTTCTGACTCAGACCGTAACTGTATCTACAGCTTTATCAACCATTCAACGGTATGGACAGTCAAGGGACAGTACATTGGTCTATGGTTCAATTCTTTAAGTTTGCTCATACAGATGTGGCCATAGAGATAATTCCATGAGAAAAGGGCTCAAATCTCCTGCCTGAAGATAAGATTTCATAAAGAACAAACAGATCTTGCAGCAGAAAAGCTGGGGAAGACTTTGCTGAAATCCATCAAGTAGAGAGGTGTGGCAGACCAGTGAAGCCTCAAGGCCTGACTGAGCTCACCCACATGACTCAGGATAAATATCAATTAAAGTCTTAGGATTGATCTGACAATAAAAAAGTGTGAGATAGTCATAGATGGCACCTGGCCAGAGATTCAGAACTAGATTCCCAGTTGAAACACCAGAAGGAAAAAAAAGACCTCCAAACTAGCTGCATACTCATCTACCTTCCAGACTTTAAGTCAACTTTTGTAAAATTTACTCCTTCAAGCAGAATTTAATCATGGAACAGACTTGTTCTTTTCAAAGCATAAGGATATGTGTTAAAGCTGCACTATCAGGTTTTTAGCTCCATTGTAATAACATATACAGCAATTTTGTGGCATACCCATTATCACATACATACAGCATTCAACTGATGATGATTTATGCTTCCCACTGCTGCTGTCAACCAATTATGACAAGTGCCCTTGCCTTACTTTTCAGGTTTATAGCATTGCAACCTTACTGAAGATCCTCCTGTTAAATTGATGGTGGTAGAGGAGAAGGTACCAGCTGTATCCCATCTGATGGAAACCTTTATAACAATACTAACCTGGAATTATCTAAACCTCTGAAATTTTCCAAAGAAGTAACCTTTTTTATTTTTTAAACCAAAGCAGAATTGATCCAACCACAAAGACTGCAGGACTGCCAAATGTTATGTAGAGATACTATCAGTGCAGATATTCTTAAAAACTCATATGGGAGTTCAAATAAGCCGAATGTGCTCTCAGGGTTGGTTTATACATTAGAATGCACAAAGAATTCAGTGACAGATCAGATTTACCTTTACTATAATTTTTTTGGAGATCAGTCCACGATTAATGATCTTTAAGAGCAAAGCCTCTGCTAACGCAGCATTATGACTGAAAGAGGATGTGTAGAAACAGCACTCAATTTCTACATCGTCTTTTCTTCTGCTTGTGTTCACAGCTGGGTTTCCCTCTCACTTGCAGCAGCATGTCTCTGGGGTTGGTCCAGTGATCAGGCAGTCCAAAGTGGATACGCAGCAGAGACAGATGTCTCTGTCACGCTTGTTTCATATGTATTCAGCCCAGCCCAGCTGGCAACCAGGGCAGATAAAGTTGTGGGATTGTGACTAAACATGCAAATATTGCTGGTACATGTTTTATAGTGAGAGGTATCTTCTTACATGACACAGAAGGCAAATGTGGACCATGCAGCTAGTGTAAATAAAGGGATAGAATGAAAAGAAAAAAAGGAGGAAGGAAAAAGATTAAGAGAACAGCAATAAGGAACAGTAATAAATGGGTCTGTGTTCAGATTTCAGTAATACTTTGTATCATCTTAAGTAAAAGTTATTGTACAATGCCCTCATTTAAGGCATATAAGACCCACTGTTGAGACCATAGTCACTTTGGATTCTAAGGTGATTTAGCCACTCAACAAAATCTTTCCTCTCTCACTCCTGGCTATATAGAATATTTAGGATATATGAGTGCCTAAAGTTACAGGAGGGAGGAACCTGCTTGATGTGTTTAAGTATGGAGCCCTGTGTGGACTCCTATGGAGTCCCCACTGAGAGGCTGGAGCATCTTGTGCAGTATTTCACTTTTTCATTAGAAGCAGAGGACATTCAAGCACTTTAGGGATGGAGCTACTTTGAAAACACGGCAGTGGGTCACATATATTCTATGTTCACCCACACCAACATTGTTTAGAGCTCTTCCTTGCCTTAAGGATTCCCCTGCTCGTGTTTAGGAAAGTGTGACTATACTTCTGTAGTGACGTATTTGTTTGATATTTATTGTCTCTTCAAAAATATTTTTCAAATAGAAGTGAATGCAGTGGTTTCATTTTTGTATCAACCATTATTCCACTGTGAGGCTACTGAAACAGAAAGCTGCTCCAGTGGAGTCAGAGAATTCAAAGTGACCTGCTGGAATAGCGTTACTTCTGAGGGCTGGGAGAGGATCCAGGCTGGTGGTGCATGTATAAAACCACACAAGCACCTGGACAGAACTATTGCACCAGACACAGGGGATTTCTAGCTCAGAACAGGAGTAAAGACATTTTGAAATTAGGAGAACTGGAGAATGTACCTGAGAGAGAAAGAGACCTTCCCAGCAGGCTACTGGCAATGTCAGAGATATGCTGAGGACTACAGAAGCAAGATACCCACCACAGGTTCAGTTTAAAACCAAAAGATTAGGCAGGAGGATTGATGGGACAGAAGAGAATATTAATTTGTCAGACAGTTGCAAACATTAAGCTTGATCTTGAACATAGAATAGGTCAAGGAGTTTATCTGGACCCTTTTCTGGTTTAGCCTGAACCTATATTCTAGGTAAAAAAAAGAAAAAAAAATCAGCCTTGATTTTAAATTCTTTGTCAACAATTTTTCAGTTGTTGCAAAGACTAATCATCATCACAATTTAAAATGTGCACCCTGCTTGAGTTCTGAGTTTGTTGAACTTCAGCTTCCAGCCATTGGCTCCTCTTACTCCACCTTCTGTTAGATTGTAATCAAACCTCCTTCAAGCTTCTTTTTGAGAAATAAAATAGATTTTTCTCCTCTCATATTTCATGATACGGGACATTTTCCAATCATTTAATCATGCAGGCTCCCTTCTCAAACTACTACTGGTTTTGTCTTTGACTGCAAGTATTACAACCACCCACAATATACAGCAGCCATTTCCCCACTAGAGTCCAAAACAGTAGTAATAAAACCTCTCTGCTTCCACTTCACATTCCTCAGTTTACATAGTCTTCAATCTAAATCACCTTTACTTACTGCATTATTCTGAGATCTCAACTTCACCTCATTGACCACCAGGTCTTTTCTAGAGCTCCTGTCCCCGGAAGAAAAGCCTGTATCCACTTTTTAGAAGATATTTCATTCTTTTTAAAAAGATATTTCATTCAATGTTTTGTCTTAGATGTACCAGTTCCACTTCTGCTGTGACTGGAGAGATATTGTTACGTTTTCCCATCATACCCAGAGACATCTGTTCTCTTTCAGTAAGCAGTTGTTCTTATGAGTCATGACAAATTCATTTTCTGGGCTCTCTAGGTTCTTTGGGAGAAAAAGATGGCCATGGAGCAGCATTCTTTGAAAGCAGTCAAGCATCCCACAACAGTGGATGTTGGAGCACTTTAATCACATAAGGATTTCAACTTTTGAATTACATATGGTAAAGAATAGCATGCTTCAGAACAGTTTTGGGAAAGTGACTGCTTTAACCATTCAGGACCTTTGTAAATCCTCACTTTCTGGAAGCAGATTTTGAGTCTGCAGTATTCCTTTCCAGAGCATGGAAAACAGAACAAAATGTGAGGGGGTATATTTAAGTCACTCGTGAAAAACATTGACCAAAACATTTACAACATGCTATTTTCACATCTTCCTAAATTCTGTTTTTTCTCCTACCCAGGAAAACGTGTGTTCCTTACTGGAGCAAACACAGGGCTATGTCTCAGTAAGAGAGCACCAAAATAGCTCCATTAACAGCAGTTAAACACCATGATTTAGCCCATCTGGAGATTTCATCCATAATGACATGTTTGAGTATTTCAGCACAAAGCATTTCACTGAGAGTTGGTGTATACTTGTCTCTGGACACGTATGCGTCCATCAGAGTGTATAGATGTGTACAGGTGCGTGCGCATGTGTGTGCATGCTAGCATCCAAAAAATAAGTAGAGTAAAATCTATTACAATCATATGTGGATAACTGGACTGACTAAGCAGATTTCCTTCAAACATGTCCCCAAATTACCCGTGAGCCAAAAACACAAGTATTAAAACTGTCAGCACAAAGGTAATTTAGACGAGAGAAAGTTATAAGCTACTGCAAATTAGAACGTGGAGTGAGAATACCTCTCCTGTGAGAGAACTCCAATTTCACCTGGCTTTGGCATTGAAATTTTCAGGGGGAAATTACCTTTAGAACTGACTTCAATTATTAAAAAAACCAACAAAACAACAACAAAAAAAAAGATGTGTGGAAAAAATACAAATACTGATAATAATTGAAATCAGAAAGAACTTCAATAATTTAGATTTTAATCATTTTAAAAGTAGAATCTGTCAAGGAAACAGCTGGGAAGAATGTTAACTAGAAGCCACATTTACAAGGGTGGCCTTTAATCATGGATCACATTGAATCAATTAGTGTTATAGTTAAGTAGATATTTGTAAAACCAGAGGCAATTTCGGTTCATGGGTGAATGGAGTGCACTCCATGAATAAGTTGCCTTCATTTTTATTTGATATATTTGAAATACAGCAGAATTGTCACATGTATTATGAGATTTGGTGTTTTCTCTTAATGTAACAGCTTTTGAATGCATTCAGTTTTTTTAAACTATACTGAATATTAATGCAATGTTTAATGAATCCTAAGCAATACTGATGTTTCTTCATACAAAATTGCTATGAAGAAATATTCATTGGTTTGATTATTTTCTGCTTCTCTAGTTTATGTTTTGTCACTCTTGCTGTTGCCAAAACAATTTTGTTACTTTTATTTTGACAGTGAATGTGTGTTACTAACCCATGACAAGAATGCAGCAGATAAGGAGGGAAACCTGTTGTTCTCTTAGCAGTACTTTCAAATAGTGAAATAGTCTAGAGGGCTAAATTGCCCAGTGTTGAGACTTTGTAAAATTGTGTGTAGAGCCCGCTAAATGTCTATACTTCTTTTCTTAAGTTTGTATGGTCTTTCATCCAAAGTTTGTTGAAATCAGTGCAAACTTTTCCAGTGACATCCACTGAATTTTGATTCATGGTCACATTGCTAGTAAAGGTCTAACCCCATATCTTCCAGCACTCATGGAGAATGTAATTTATAGATCACATCAAGATCAGCCAGAATTTAGGACTTCCTGCCCTGTCGTCTGACCTTCCACAGCTAATGATGGAAAAAGACATGGCAAAGCAGGGCACAGAGCAGTGAATATTGGACATGCAGTTCTTCTCTATGGTCTCTGTTTGCACAGTTTGCTCTCCATGAGTGAGTCTTATTTACTCACTGACAGTCAAAACAGCTTTCAGATAACATGTCCCCTTGGAATTCTGAAAAAAATAAAGGCTTTGTGTCAGGCTGCAGGTGGGGGCTACAGACCTTCTCTTGACCTAATGATCTTCACAATCTATCCATACGTCCAAGACGAGCTGTCAGTTACAGATAATAGTATTCAGCTGCACATCACTGATCTTCATCAGTAGAGTACATTACCTGCAGACAAGTGTCTTTTATGTTTACTGGGAATACACACCCCATCACTCAGTCCTGTATCTTCTTCTGTTTCCCTTGCCTTTCCGTTTTAACCTTTTAATTAATGGTTGAGTTGATGATCTTGAAACAGAACAGTCCAGGCGTGGCAAACAGAATGAAATCTGGGGTACTGGGGGAGAAAGAGTGGGTAACAACAGCTACACACCACACTCGGAGTCTGGCTATTATTAGTGGCTGTATCAGGGATCCTTTAGGAATAAGAAGTTTGAGAAAAACGTCAAGAAATACCATACATTGAGACTAGGATTGTTGAGGTTCTGTACACACTTGAGCTACGCAGAAATTAAAGATCTGAGTGCATGAGTGCACTTATGATTAGAAGAGCTAGGAAGGTGTAATATAAAAATGCAAATGTCAAGTACATATATGCCATAATAAATAAACATTGTGATTTGGGAAACTGGTTTCAGAAACTACCATTTGCAGAAAGAAGAAAATGGAAGAAATGGCTTTAAATGGTAAATGGTTATTTACTGTTGTCTTAACCGTAGTAAATTTTTGCATTAAGATTTCCCTGATTGTTTTTAGGCATGTTGATATCTCAGTTTAAAGCATTAGTCAGTATCCGATGCTAACAAGCACATAGCATTTATTACATAAAGCCCTCGGTTGCCTCATTTAAAAGGAGCTGTTATAAAATATTAGAATGAATAGATTCTTCTGCTTATTCTTAATTTGTGAAATACATGAATAGTTAATAAGTGCTTCTCTACAAACCAAAACCATGAGATGTCAAATTCACAACATTTGCCCAAGGCTCCCTCACACTATACTGACTTTTCAACCTTCTGTGCCTGTTCTATTCCCAGTCCCCCACTGGAGTCCTTAGCATGTGCCTCTTCTTGAACCCCTTTTGAAAGTGGCCCTACAGAAAGAGTGGAAAAATCACCAGAAAAAGCCCTGTTTTCTGGGGAAAAATATTTGGTATCTTGGCTTTCTCTCTTGAGACTTCATCTTGCTGAGGAATCCTAGCAAGTTTGAGAGGAGATGGAGAGCATTGCTGCAGGATCCACGAGCTCCTGTTTGTGCGACTAGTTTCCATCTTGTACTCAGGCAATTGAGAGAATAGGCACCTGCTCATTGCGTCTTTTTTTTTCTTTTTTTTTTAACATGTCTATGACACTTCTGTGTGCTGTCTAGTCTTCCAAAATCAGGGAAAGAGCAGGTCCAATGAGGCAGTTATCTGATAAGGTCTAGAGATAAATTCTTGTTATAGGGCTGGAAGAAGAGAACATTATGTTTCAGGGATAATGGCAAAGTGCCTCTCTGTTTCTCCCTGAGGGTGGCCAAGAAAATGTAAAAGTGAAAGAAAAATGGAACAACCGTGCTCAAGCTGAAATACATCCATTTACGCCATTTGCTTTCTGTCTCATCTGTTTAACCAATAAATTATCTGTGGGGAGAATTGGTTTCCAAAAAATTGATATGGGGCATAAAGTTCCCTTTTGGCTGCACAGCATGTTGCTTTCAGGCCCATGGTGCCTATCTGCAACTGCTCTTTGCAGTTAGCCTTGTGTCTGAGGGAAATGAGAAACCTGGACTTCAGTTGTTGGCTACACGAGTTCAAATACGGAATAGCTCCTCCGACATCAGTGAAAGACATTGTCTTTAAAGCAGCAGAGAGCAAAATTTAGCTTGATGTTTCACTGCCTGTCCCTAGTGCTGCATGAACCCATTAGAGATACTTCTCTGTGGCTCATGTATGTCTGTATGGGAGGAAGATTAAGGGAAAGGATGGATGAGACTGTATTTGCAAACAGCTGTGAAAAGCAAAAAAAGCTTTCTTTGTAGCCTCAATTTTACTTTCTATGAGGTGGTGCTCAGTCCTTGTAGTAGAAAAGATCTCATGCTCTGGAAGGCTAATAACACTGCTTAGGCTTATTTGTTAAAATGAGTCAATTTCTGTCTAAAACAAGTCCCTTTTCCTGTGCTAGAACTTGTTAGCATTTAGCAGAGAAGGGAGGAATGCCAGCTACGCACTAATAGCCTTCATTAGCAATTAATTATAAGTAACAGTTATGAATCTAAATCAGCATCAGAAACTAATGAATTCATCCTTGTCATGAATGAAAATGACTAATGAAAATGATCCATACATAGCTAAACAATGCAAGGTAACTATAACTTAGCAAGCACAAGAATGGATACTGTGAGATCCAGGGCTTGACCTTGCTCCCACTGATATTAATCAAAAGGTTCCTGATACCCTTCAGTAAGAGAAAGTATGGCAGTGTCTCCTGTCATGGAAGAAAGAGATAATATTTTTCTGTAGCTTTTACCCAGTCTTTTGTGACAGATAATAGACAAAGAAGGGGATATTTATTCAGGGAATGCTGACAAAGAGCTAAGTTGAGACTGCCAGAAATGTCTAAGAGGTTTAGATGCTAGACTCCAGACACTAGCCTTTAGACACTATTAAAGCAGCATTACGGAGGCCACATAATCAATAAGCTGTCAGTGCTTAGGGCAATAATTAAGGGATACCTGTAAAAGAATAATGCCCATTTGTTGGGAAGGCAACAAATGTCTCTTTGTACTGGGCATTTATGTGTGTCTGTCTATAGCTGTATTCATTTTAGATATTGATTTCTAACAGACTATTTTTTAAAAAGAAAGTGTAATAATAGCATAATCAGCTATTAATGTTTTGATACCATGGCACGTCTCAGGAGACAGAATCAGGAAGAAGAACAGATTTTCTTCTTCCTAACATTTTAGCAATTAGCAAAATAGGTATCATCCTATTCCTGTTTTGCTATTGATCTGAAGGGATTGTGTGGGAAGGGACCTGGCCTAGGGAATTAAAATTATCTCTCTACTTGTGAGGGGGCGAAAATGTCTTTCCTTTCATATTTCTTCCATTTCTCATTTTATGCTGTGCACCTGCTGTTTGTAGGCAAGTAAGACCAGTAGGAAATCCTAGTTGTGAGTAAGCATCATATGCCCGGTCTGTTGTCAAGACACCATATATAAGATCATGGCCTTCCAGTGAATAAATGTATAGCTATCCTCGATGCTGTCTTAGCACTGTTTCCACTGGATCAATCTTAGAGTCCATTATTGAGCTGTAAGATAAGGAAATGGGAGAGGTAACACTGAAGGCATTTTGAAATAGGACTTTTTGCCTTGCAACTGATCTCAGCTACTTGCAAAACTGCTACCAGAACTCTGCAGCACCATGTCCTTGGGGCCAGCAGGTACAAATCAGCACAACTCAAATTTAAATTCATCAAACCATAGTGATTTGCACTGGACCCAGACTAAAGCCTAAAGTGCCCATGTTGTTAACTCAAAACACACAAGTAGTACAGCACTACGTGCTGAAACAGAGGTAGGAATGGGCAGGTGCTGATTCAGTTGGGTATTTATTTAATCTTTTTGCTCTGAGATAAATAGCTTTTATTCAGACATAATCACCTTTGACAGATACATGAATTTTCAATTGCATTTGATCTTCAGGAGCAGACCCACTCTAGGGTGGTAGAACCTCACTCAGGTTTAGCACTGTTCCCACTTGTCCATGGCAGGATCCAGCTTAGAAACCCCAAGGACTCCAGCCTTGGAAACTTTATCTGCTGTGGAGGCAAAGGGAGTCTTCTGGGGATGCAGGCTTTGGGCTTACACTCCCTGAGTTATTGGGGTGCTCCTCCTATTCTTGATTTCCATGGGAAATGCTCTCTGCCATTTTTACTGTTTCCATAGGAAAGTCCATGTGGCATGCCATTACAGTGCAGGTTTTTGGCCCCAAGACGTCCCTACACCAAAGTTAGTCAAATATTAAAGGAAGCCAAAGGAAAAGAATGAGGATTTAGGTTTGAGTAAAAGCCAACTTGATTTTGGGAAGTGAAAGGAATTGGGGCTGCAAGGAGTCTTTAAATGTGGATTGAGTGGAAGCTTTGCAGACAAGATCAGAAAGTTTGTACTGTATGTAAGAATGCCATGAAAGAAAACACAGAAGTGATAATAGACCCTCTGTTTTAATTATACAAAAACTCCATACTTGCACAACAAATTGTGTGAAAATCTCCTGTCTCTTGTAAAACAGAAACTCACGAGGTTTCAGTGTTTCAGTCCATCCCATCTCCAGAACTGGCTGTTCTCCTGCTATGCACCATGACCAAGTACATCTCTGCTGCTCCTGGCAACCTCTCCAGCATTTTTCCTTTATTTTATGGCATCCTGGTGCCTGTGCGAAGGGAAAACCTAGTCATGAATATTGTTTTAGGGTTATCACAGGAACCTGGGCTTTCACAGAACAGGTCTCTGCCACTTTATCCTATCCTCCACAACCTGCCAGTTAATGCTTCCTGAATTCTTTTCTGCTCTCTTATTTTCACTCTTACTGTTTTTTAGAGGACTTAAGCTTTTGGGTTTTTTTTTTCAAATTACTGTATTTTATTCCGATTATTTGTCTACTTGACATATTAATAGCAATTTGTTCTCAGTTAGTTCTAATGCTGGATTTATTGTAAAATGTGTGGTAGAAACAATTAAACATTTTATTATTGCAAACATACATAATTTTCTGCATATTTTACATCAGGTAATGCCTGCAATTTGCTTTGGGAAAAAAAAAAAAGGCATTTTCTGTATCAAGGACACTAATCCAGAACTTTGAAGAAGTAGGAAATTTATCAAGGATGGAAGATTCTGAAATAGTCAACCCCTTTTCAAGGCAAATCAGCCTAGTGAAAGCCAAATGCTTACTTTATATCTCAAATTAATCGATGGATCACTGTGGACTTTTAATCCACAATCTCTGTGCTTGAGATTACACATAAAATTCCTTCAAAATATGAATGAAAAAAGCTCTGACACCAAACTGATTCTCTGCTCTTAAATCTGTTTGGGTAGCATAGAGGAATTAGGTTCCTTTACATGTACTATAACTGGTTCTTGAAGGACTAAGTTACCTTTTACTGGGCATTCCAGTCACAGGGGTTGTGTTGCATTGCTCTGGGATCACCAACATTTAAAAACTTTGCTGTGGCTCCTAGCATGCTGGAGGCATATTAATAACCCATAATACTATCTCACCCGTCTGCAAGTTTTGAATTGAAGAGACAGACTTAATTTCCTATATGTTCCAAGAATAGAAATTTTGGATGGTTTCTTTTTGTCTTTAACAGCTCAACACCTTTTTTGTTTCATACAAAATATGAAAAACTAATTTCACAGAATTAACTTGAAAATCCTTTTCTGAATAATTCATTCTGGAACATCTGGCTGACTCAGAGAGGCTCTGATGCTGCAAGAAAATTTTAAGTCTAAATTGCTCTGAACATTCCTGCATTTCTTTAGATTATTAATACGATGGACAGGTTTCATACTGGTTTGTGCCAATGTAAAGAAGCTGTGCAAATGAAATTTAGTCTGAATGTGCCTAATGTAGTGTGAACTACAAGTTTTCTTCTAATGAAAGCTTTATTTTCGCTGTCATTGAACTTAGGGAGGGGGGAACAATTTTGTTCTTATGACTAAAGCAGCTGGCTTGGCCTACCATCGTCTGCATTAGGCTACTTGCAAACCTGTGTTTAACATTTCTTGGATTTAAAATGTTTATTTCTAGTCCAATACAGTATTTTGTAATTCTTGAGCAGAAGCAAAATAAATTTATGGTTCAAGTCAATTAACCAGAGAAAAGTAAGAGGTGTTAAATGTACAGTTTGATATAATTTGATAAGCAAATCAATTTACCATGTGAAGAGATATCTCCCCAGATCCATGCTCTGAAATTGCGTTAAGCAGTCTTTAAAAATACCTGCTGAGAAGCACCAAACCATATTACTACCTGACATTTGAAATCTTACGCATTTCTTAGTGTCTATCTGTCTGTTGTATCCCAATGCATTCTGCAAACAAACCATGTTTGCAGCTCTCTGTGTGGACCTCAGTCCTCCAAATCATACACAACATCTAAGTGGAACGTGGCACCCCAGGAGTTACAGGTGCAGCCAATTAAAACCCTGTCAAGGGAATGTGAGGTATGAAGGTGACAGTTAATATATATTAACATTAGCTTTTTTAGTTCCCTCAATTAACAGGTATTAGGTGCAGTATCAGCTTCTAATTATCACATATTTATTATAGGCGCTGTGAGCTGGAATCTGGCGCACACAAAAGTGTGGCTTATGAACCAATTATGGGCTACACTAACAAAACGGCTCTGTGGGAGCGGGATGAGGGAGCTGGGTAGTTGTTGGAAAGACTCAAGTTGCCCTTTGCTGGACTGCCCAAGGGCTGTTGGGAATACGAGGGAGGTCCAGGGGGAGCTTTTGATTTTCTCCAACCTTGAACAATCGGCAGGCCAGGTACCATGCAGGATCCCACCCCAGACCTGGCCGGTCCCCACACACTCCTCCCTCCTGCCCTCCAAGGTCATTCGTAAGCAGAGTGCCCACTCAGGGTACTCTGCCTGCTCACTCTCCTATACAAGGGTAGAGGCTGAGCCTGAATATCTCTGCTTTTCAGAGTAATTCCCGTCACCAAGTTTTCGCAATTAGCAGCTAAGTAAGCTATGGACTACTCAGAGCCTTCAGGTCCAGCTTCTGCAGAAGCCTTTCCTGAAGCAATCTCTGTCAGTCACCTGGAAGGAACAAAAGGGAATCTCATTAATTTCATGATCACTTGAACAAGCAGTGTGCCCAGGTGGCCAAGAAGGCCAACAGCATCCTGCCCCATATCAGGAATAGCGTGGCCAGCAGGAGTAGGGAAGTCATCGTGCCTCTTTACTCGGCTCTGGTGAGGCCTCACCTCAAGTATTGTGTTCAGTTTTGGGCCTTTCACTACAGGAAGGACACTGAAGTGCTGGAGCGTGTCCAGAGGAGAGCCACCAAGCTGGTGAGGGGTCTAGAGAGCAAGTCCTATGAGGAGAGGCTGAGGGAACTGGGCATGTTTAGTTTGGAGAAGAGGAGGCTGAGGGGAGACCTCATTGCCCTCTACAACTACCTGAAAGGAGGTTGTAAAGAGGTGGGTGTTGGCCTCTTCTCCCAAGGGAATAATGACAGGACCAGAGGAAATGGTCTGAAGTTGTGGCAGGGGAGCTTTAGATGAAATATTAGGAAGAATTACTCTACTGAGAAGGTGGTCAGGCACTGGAACAGCCTGTCCAGGGAGGTGGTGGAGTCACCATCCCTGGAGGTATTTAAGAAATGCGTAGATGTGGCACTTCAGGGCATGCTCTAGTGGCCAAGATTGTAGGGGTGGGTATTTTGTGTGTATATGGTTGGACTCAGTGATTTTAGAGGTCCTTTCCAACCATGATGATTCTGTGATCAGGCAATAAGACTAAACTGAGTCTCAGTGACTGAGGGGATGCGAATAAAATAGACTACAAGAATGATTATGGAGGCTTGAGTGTCAAGCCTTTCACTAATGCTACACCAGTTTCCATTTTTTGTAATCACAAAACGCAGCAGCTCAATACAGAGTCAAACTGAGCAAGACACTGCCACCTTGAAAATTTGAAACCTTGAAAAGGCTAGGCCTTGCCAAAAATCATCCAGAAAGGACAGGATGCTGGGTAAAGTAGGAAATAGGAGAAGACTCTAACAACTAGCTAGGAGGTGAAACAGCCCGCTGGAGGCAGTGGCAGTTGCCCCTTCCCACTTGTATGGAGCCAAAAAAACCCAAATTCAACCTCTACCCTATATATCCTGCCCTTCTGCATGGCGTTGCATTCTTCTGGAACACAAGCTCTAACAGAAAAGTGCAATTCTCAGCCTGGAAAGCAGACACCAGGGACCGTTCTTGTTTGTGAGCAGTTGCATAAATATGTTTAGAGAGAGAAATAGGTCAGAGAAGATGAAGGCTGTGAAACTTCAGAAGCCATATTATAGAAATCATTGTGCAAAGCACTACCTAGACTTCAGAAAATGATCACAAAATTGCAAAAATCCTCATTAACTGAAATACTGTCCCAGTAAAGAGCTTCTTATATTGGACATGCTTTCAAGAGTACTGATAAACACTGAAAGCAAGAAGCTGCAGGAAGGAGAGTTTGAAGTAAATGTGATTTAAGTGCTACCTATTACTGATATAAAATTTGACAAGTTTGAGCAAGAAATGTAAAATGACCCAACTTCACAGCAGCTTGAGAGAGTTTTCTTATACTGAGGCTAACAAGCCTGAGCACCACCAGCTATACAAAAGGCATTGGGATTATGGAGATGAAATAGCTCCATGTGATGGGGTTTTTTACTAGAAAAAAAGCTTGTCATAATAGAATATCATAAAAGGTCAGTAATGTGGCACAAAATCCACATGGGATATTGAATAGAATAGAGCTCACGATATCTGGTACTGGTCACCGAAAGAAGCCTGAACAGAAGCCCATCCAGTCACAAACAGCACTGCTGAAGATAAGGTACCTAAGTGTGAAATCTATGGTACATTCAGGGAAAACATGTCAAAGAGCCAGTGACACCATGTTTACTTTCTGATTACCCCACGGCCTTGGATGGCACACTCTGAATGAAAAACTTCATATCTTGAATACTTGAATCCACAGTAAGAGAGTCTAACAATACACTTTATATCATTTTTTCTGAGCTAATCAGTTTCAGAAGTGAGAGAGGAAAGGAAAAAATCTTTACCTGCATGTTCTGAGCTGAATAAACCAAAGGTAAGTAGCCCTGAAATCATGGCATGAGAGCCCTGTGCCAAGCAGTGGGAATAAAGGACATGAATGACAAATGCTCACTCACAAGAAGTGGAAGAGTGCTGAACTTCAGCCAGTGGACATCACCACATAGTGAAGATGGAGCTTGCCGTGTCTGCCGCAAGGCTATGGGAAGGACACTGAAATAAAACTGAGGAGAGACTGCAATCCCTTTCCTATAAGCAAACACAAAGTTTAGCCGTACTCCCAGTGTCACATGTTTACTGGACAGGAGATAACCATGCTGAACAAACAATGGGCTTGCTCCTGGAAGGGGGAGCTGACTGCAGGTTAGCACAAGCTAGCTAGGGCACAGTTAGAGAGACAGAGTGCATTTCAGACCGCTTGCACTGAGAACATTTCGATGTCTGTAGCACTAACCTGAGCACAGTTCTACTGAGGGTCTTGGTGTGTGGCTTCATGTGACTCAGTTCTGCCACTCAGCCTGTCCCTGCTGGCACTCCAGGGCATGGAAAACAAAGAATGACTAGCTAACACCAGAGTTACGCCATTTTAAACTGAGCTCAGGAAGAGCCCCTGAGCAATCACAAGTAAGGCTAGGTAGCCAGTTTTTTCTGTGGTAGCACCAGTTTCGGTAACACTCCCTGGCTCCCACACTCCACACCAGGTTGCACCAGTTGCAGGTGCAACTGGTTGTACCAGCACCTGCATTGTTTCACCAATTGCAGGTGCAGCTTTGGGGAGTGCTGGTGTGAACCACATTGGGAACTGTCCTGGCTTTTCTTCTTTTGAAACCACCTGCTCCCTTCAGTGGCAGTGGAAACACTGCAACCACAGAAAACTGCAGTAGGGAACAGCCATTCTGAAAGTATCTTCTAGATGGTCAGAGAACTAAAGACAAAATGACTATGCCTCCAAAATGAACAGTATCTATCAGTTTCAAGAAATTAAAACATGACCTAACTTTATTATGCTTTTCAGTTTTATAGCTATATAGCTTGACAGAAAACAAAGATCTGATTTTTGCCTTTTGTATTATTCTTTAATGAACTGATAAACTTCCTTGTACAGACCCTGTTGTATTGTTATTAAGGATATAATCTACTAGTTTCTTTTTCTACCTTTTCCACATGTAAATATTTGCTCTGATGCAAGGCGACTTTTGTGTCTTTGTACCTATATGTATCCTAGAGAACCTGAAGTATTTTCATTGTGCTGGTAAACACACACTGTCTGGAACTAACCAAGGCCCTGATCACCACTGCAGATATTCATATTCTTCTTAATTCATTTTTGAGGAGTTGAAATCCTGTTTTTATCCTTCTTTTTAGTTATATTAGGCAGTTTGGGGTAGGCAAACTCAAAGAGAATCTCTAATCATCTCCTGTGTGAGGCACCACAGCATTTGTGAATTCAGTTTTGCAGCAAGAGCAGAGGTATGAGAATCCCTAATCAGGTTAATGAGGTGCTAGAGACAGAAAAAATATTTCTAAAAACAGCAACAAAGTCCCCCCAAAAAGGATAATGATGTAAATGTCAGAAGTTTCAGGCAAGTAGTCACAATGAGGAATGACACGCTGCTCAAGTAACTGGAATTCCTTGCGGTGCTATATAAATAAGCATTTCCAGCATTGATATGTATTGCACCAGTAAAAGTTAAGAAGATATGAAGACAGATCTGACAAGGACCTGGAGTGCAGAGCAGCCTGACTGTGCATTCCTCATTCTGTTGTTTTATCCTAAGCTTTTGATATGTGATATATTTTGCCTTCTGTTTTGATGCTCTAGTTCAAAATACTTCCTCTACCTCCCCCCCAGACCTAAAAAGGAGGAAGATACAAACTCCAAAGTTCCAAATAAATCATTCTATTGCTATTCCCACAATTATGAGTGGTAATTTAGGAAATTACAGGGTTTTCTTGAAAATAAATTCTTTAATAACACTGCAAGTGCTCATGTTGCACAGTGCAAATCATATTTGGAGAAAAGTGACATGGAGTAGAGGTCAACAAAAGGGGTCATTCAGTGTCATTTCATCTATTTATTTTAAAATAATATTTGGCAGTACTTGTCACTTACATTATTTTGGCAGGTGTATCAGGAAAACATTCCCCTTCATTCCAGATTAATTTCATCAGTCATCTCTTCTTTTCTACTCGTCTTTTGAAAATATATGTTATCTGAACAATTTTAAAGTGCTATAGAACTTTGTTATGTTTTTTCTGACTTCTTTTCCTAAATATTCAAAACTGGCTCCTTGCCTACTGGGCTTCCAGGACCCCCTTGAGTGTATAGGCATCATTGTAATTTCGGTGGATTTCATTATAGAATACATTTGAAGCTTGTGCTACTGCTGTGAAAAGTACTTGAAACAAGCATAGAAATATGAGGAATGGATAGATTTCAGAAACCCAAATAAACTCAAAAGTCAGATGATTTTATCAATTCATATTCACTAGATCCAATTTATATTATTCTTTTAAATGAAATAAACTTCCCTATGTCCCTAGTTTCCACAAATCTGTCTGCCTATCAGTGGGAAATAGCAGAAATTTCACAAAGGGGTAAAAGAAAACCTGGAGAAGATCTTTATGATAGAGGACACCTTCATAATGTTCTCTATCACACCATAGCTGGTATGAGGCTAAAGGCAGAAAGAATTATATTGGTTGCTATTTAAATTAAAGAGATCTCTAAAGAGAGCTCAGTATATTTGGGTGTGTTTTCCCATTTACCCACACTCTGCCACTTGACTTTCCTTTTTGATAGGGTAAACCTTTTGAGTTTCTACCAGATTTTCCATTATGTTATCCATGTTCCTTACTTAAACAGTTATACCTAGTGCATAACCCAGAAGCATGTCTACATGGTTCAGGTGTCAAGTGATCCCCCTCAGTGCTCATCACCTGGAATTTGAGAACAGCAGAATTTCATTTGTCATCACACTCCCTTGTCACCCCCTTTCCCAAGGTCCTTCTGAAATTCTTCGAACTTGTCTCTAGTGTTGACTAATTCCCATTACTTTGCGTCCTCTACAAATATGACAGAATCATAGAATGTTTTGGGTTGGAAGGGACCTTAAAGACCATTGAGTTCCAACCCCCCTGCCATGGGCAGGGACACCTCCCACTAGACCAAGTTGCTCCAAGCCCCATCCAGCCTGGCCTTGAACACTTCCAGGGACGGGGCATCCATGACTTCCCTGGGCAACCTGTTCCAGTGCCTCACCACCCTCACAGTAAATAATTTCTTTCTAGTATCTGAGAATATGCAAAGCACTGTTTGCAGGAATTTGAAAATAGACAGAATATGCCCACTGTGAAAAATGCTGATGGCACACAATTCTAGTTTAGGCAATATTTTGGTTACAATATCACCCAGCAGACTCTCCGAGGGAGAAAGATAATCTTTGCAGAGTTGTTCAGGTTGTGTCTGGAAAAAAAAGTCATGGGCAAGAAATATTTTGGTAATTTAAATACCAAATACCTATAAATACTTAAAGGGAGGGTGTCAGGAGGATGGGCCCGGTCTTTTTTCAGTTGTGCCCAAGGATAGGACAAGAGGAAAAGGGCACAAACTTGAATACAAGAAGTTCCATCTAAACATGAGGAGAAACTTCTTTAGCTTTGAGGGTGGCAGAGCACTGAAACAGGCTGCCCAGAGAGGTGGTAGAGTCCCCATCTCTGGAGATATTCAAAACCCGCCTGGGCACGTTCCCGTGCAACCTACTCTAGGTGGACCTGCTTTGGCAGGGGGATTGGACTGGATGATCTCCAGAGGTCCCTTTCAATCCCATATCATTCTGTGATTCTGTGATTCTGTGATTCTGTAGTTTGATTTTGAGTGGATGGACTACTTTCGAACTATGTGCCATCTGTACCATCTTGTCTCTGAACTTCTGTCTGTAGATAATCTGTCTGCTGTCTGCAGGTGATCTTCAGAAAAGCCAGGTGATTGCTATATTCTTCTAGTTAAGAAAAGCATTGTCATCTTTAGTCTGAGCTTTTTAAACAAAACTGTTCCCCAGTCACAAGTAACCATTATTAGTTGCTTGTGAAACCTTTACCACTCATCTGTCCATCATATTAGTGGTTATGAAAATTACTAACATTCCACAAAAAGCTCTCAGTCACTATTTGATTTATCTGCTTAACCTTTAGCAATTTTTTACTTATAAGTTATTTTTCTGTTGAGGTAGCAGGCCTGAACTATCCACAGATTTTCCCATAAGGTGATGGGAATACAACAGTCCACACAGGGAAACATTTGCCTTCCACGAAAGGCTGAAAATACTTCATGATGACAATAATCTTGGCTCACATTAGTAGGAGTAGAAATCAGAAAGAACACTGTGGTAAAAGAAGGTAAAGAAAGACCATGGATACTTCTATGCTTGGGGGGAGGGTATTTTTCTAAACTAATCATGTGATGAAAAATAGATAATTAAATTGTTCTGGTGCTAGACACAAAATAGTAATTAATACTTGTACTGAAGCTGATGCATTTACTTTTTTAAAATGTTATTTGTGTGATACATTGTTTTAATGCAGCTGTGATAAATGAGAAAAGGTTATATGAATGGCAGCCTTATCTTGCAAGCCAAATCTATTATCTGCAACCGTCACACTTTAATAAATCTTACGCTTTAATTTTTTAAAGCTGCACTACGTATTTATAGCAGTCATTATTCACCTAAATTAACAACTCCTTCTGACCTCCTGTGAAATGTATGTTTGTGTTCTCCTAGGCTTTTCTGTCAGCTAGATGCTCACTTCCCATACGTACAATATTGTATTTGTGTAGAAACTCTCCATAGCAACTAATGAGCTCCTGAGGGTAAGAAACGCAATGGAGCTCAACTTTGATTTACAAAAACGAATCAGTCATTTTTCCTTTTTTGATGGTGACTTTGAAAAGACTTATAATTCAGCTGCATTGTCATTTGCTTCCGGTGCAATTGCCATAGAAAATTTAACCCTATCCTTCACAGCCTGGGAGAAGTCCCCCTCTCTGGAGCTCTAGTGTGTACCTCAGGTGCAATGACTTGCATGCTGGATGTCTTCTTTTCACTCTGTGGCTGGGACAAATTTTGAAAGTCAAATGACCTACTATTGAGGAGTGGCATATGAATATGCCATAGCAAATGAGCTGTGGTAGGCAGGTCTTTTTATGGCAATACTAGAACTAACTCTCCTCTGCTAATGGGCACCACTGAATTTTGCTTTCATGCTGCTCCACTTGGGTTGCCACTGTCATCTGGTTGGGTACTCCTCAGATTGTTCCTCTGATTTCTGAACCTGTCAAAACACGATTCCCATCAGTGTGGAGTAGGAAAAACATAGGAAGTTTTCCAATGGAAGTCCCTTTCTGATAGCTACTAGAAAAAACTCAAATGACTTTTTTTGTTGTTGTCTTTTTTAAAACTTGTCATTTTTAAAAACCTTTGTGGCTGGATCCCAGGATCAATGTTATTTCTCTCTTCATAGGGAAACAAAGAGGAGACATAAGAACATTTCAAATTATTGTGGCAATTGAAGTAATTGAAGTTCCTAAATTTCACTGCTGACCATTTTATTCCTCTGACTGGTCCCCCTTTAAGTATGATTGGTTTTGTTGTAAACCCTTCAGGTGTAGCTCCGTGAAATAGATATATGTTACGTTTTCATGCTATTTCCACTGTTTCCATGATCCTAGTCTTTATCTTCCTCTTTTCAGACAAAATATAGAACTATCCCTTTTCTCTATTTCTCCATCATCAGTTTATCCCCAGCATTTCCTGGAGAAGCAAAACTAAGCATTCTAAAAGACTAAATCAGATACTGTAAATGGAAGGTACCAACCTCTTCTCTGTGATTTTCTTGCTGGCCAGTAAGCACATATCCATTTCGGATTTTATTTCGAGGCAGAGCCATCTTTTTGCTTCAAGTTCAGAAAGAACCACCCCACTTCCCAGAAGAACTGTGAGAAAAGAACTTGCACAGGGTGGTTACCTCTGACTTTCACCCATACTCTTCCTGTAGGGTGTGCGTTCTTGGTGTCTAGTAATAGAGTAATGCTCAGTTGGAGTTCAAATACTCTATCCCCGGTACTAGTAGGAACACAATATTTTTGATAATTCTACCATTCTGCCCATTAACTTAAAGTTAGTCAACATGTTCTAAAACTATGAGTCAGGCTGACAGACACAAAAGAACACAGGCAGCATAGTCAGATAAGTCTAGTTTCCTTAGAAAACAGGATAAGAATCCTTTTTGATATCCAGTCCTCTTTCTACTGTACAGATTCCATTTCTTTCCCCTTTGCAGTATAATAAAACAGATAACATCTTGCTGCAGATCCATGTGCATTCAGTTGTACATGCACTAGAAAGACACACTTCAGATCTTCACTATTTTTAATGACAGACTTGTTCAGATGTCATAGAGAAAAAGACTAGACTGAGTTAGACAGGCAGTTCTTTTGTTTCTTGAGGTTATTATCATCAGGTAAACAGTGTTTTCAAATTATTATCCATTCCCTTTCTCTCTAAATCCTAAATAATCTTCTCTCTAAACTGTACATAACTGTTCTACTCATGACCCTTCATGTAGCTTCTCAGAGTTTAAATGTATTCTGTTATTTATGCAATTAATTATCCTAGCAGACCATTGTTTACCAACATTATCCATCATGCCTCTGCTTTCCAATGTATCACTCAATCAAAATTCCCCAGGAATTTTTTTCTTTTGCAATTCATGAATACTTGTATTTTTCCCTTGTGAAAAACCAACACTTGAAAACAATTACCTGAAAAAGCTGCATAAAAATCCATTTTGTATTTCATTAAAATTATGGCCAGGCAAGTAATATCTTTCTATATTTGCATTAATTTGCATGTCGGTCCAACTGCATATTTTATTGTTTTCCCCAAGTTCAGGTTCCAGTTACCTTTAAAATGTTACAGGGCATCTTGGCTTCCCAGGACTCAGAGGAAAAGGTTGAGTGGGTGGCTGTGTAAACGTGCTATTTTGCTGCTAATATTAAACTAAGCTCACAGTGTGTGTGAATAAGAAACACAGTGGGATGTTCCAGGGAGAGTCCAGTGTGTTGGAAGGGTGAACTTGGTCTTGCTGTCTCCTTCAAATGGAAAAATTTCACTGGAACCAATGGACTGTTCCAGGATCCTGGTGGCAAAACCAAGGAGTGAGTGCTGCGCTTTGAGATAGCTTTATCAGGACCTTCAAGCCTTCCTGTATTTTCCACAAAGCCTCCTAAATATGGGCATTGACCTTGCCAGTCTTGTTGGCATTGGCAATGTCTGGCTGTTATGCCTATTGAAGCACTCCAGACGGGAACACTAAAACAAGCAAAATGTGTGTAATTTCCCGATACTAAAAGCAGAGCTTTTTTATCTCTCTAGTTTTAACACTGTGATAACCTTCAACCAATTCTCCTTTTTTTTCCCATTTGCAACGAACAACATTCAGCTATTTCTCTGTCAGAAAGCTTATGATTATATGAAAAAAGGCAGTGCTAATGAATTGCATATAACAAATCTAATAGTACTGAAACCATTAGCACCAGCGCATCTGCAAAATTACTATTAGCTTCTCTTTACTGCAGACCGAGTGAGAAAATGTCAGATTTTTCATTTCGAACATCTGATGAAGTTATGTGCATTTTCTTCCTTTTGAAGGCTCATCCTTGTGTGACTATTTGTACTTACTGCCCCTGAGAATGGCTAAGGAAGACTTTCTGGTTTTGCAGCTGTCCTGGTTTGAGGTACTTTAAAGTAGAGTTAAGAATTAAGACATGCCATATCTGGCAAAATCCAATAGTACTCTTCCATAAATATATAAAAATAAACATTTCCTGAGCCAGATCTGCAGTGTGTGTGACATCATGCTATTTATATTACTGTCCTCCTGACAACCAATCCACAAGTGAATGGTTTGATTCAGATAAGAATCAAGGTGATAAATACTTATCTGACTTTCCTTCATGGTTAGACCGAAAATCGCTCCAGAAAAGACAAGTTAACTATTGTGCGTATGATGCCACTCTTCATTTGTTCAGCCCCTACATCCTTCAGGGCAAGGATGCCACAATACTTTGGAGCTCTGATCCCTGTCTGATATTACTGTAGCAAAAATAGACACATATATATCAATTCTACCAAATATAGACATTTAGCTGGTGACCTCAGCTATTGGCCACAGACAACAGCAATGTCTGGTCATAGAGTACAAAGACGGTAGGAATAAAATGAAGAAAGAACATGACAAATCAAGTGGAAAATCACAAAGATGATAGGGACGGGGGATGGTGAGAGAAACAACAAATATTTCAAGCACACCAGGAGCAAGAGGTCAGTAAGGGATATAGAAATGTTCTTTGAGAAGGAAAGAGTAATTTATTGACAGAAAAGGATTTTCTAGACAGTGCACGATCTCCAGAAATGGGTGCTTTGTCTCCACGTCTATGAAGAAGGTATAGAAGAAGACAGAGACAGACAACTACATTCTTGCAAGGAAGAGAGGGAAAGTAAAAATTCAAGTTCTGCAAAAGAAGGAGATTAAATATACATCTAGTCCAGGAAAATCTAGTGTGTGATACAATATTAAGTATGTTGGGAAATTAGTCAACATGAGTTGGATGTGAAGGTATTTTTCTGTAGTATGGAAAACCATGCATTTGGAGGCTGAAGATCAAATGCATGAAAAGAAAAAGCAGCACCTTTCAGTCTCATCAGTCAGTGTATTCAGTGGTCTAGGATGCAAGCAATCCCTTCCTTGCTAGCATACTGATGAGTTAGGCCAAGGGAGGTCCAGCAGCCTCCTTCCTATGTACCCAACAGCTTGCTTTTTGCAAAGTCTGATGTTATCGTTCAAATGAAGGATGCTGACTGGCTGACAGATGCTGAATGCTTTTCTTCCACATTTTATGTCATCTTTAATGCTATAAGCTCTTTGTCTGAGTGTTTTGTTCTTAAGTGGGTGAGAATATCTTGGCATTACCATAAGGAACTGGGAAAGTTCCTGTCTAGGATCAAGGAAGACACTCAACAGTAACGTGGTAGTCTAAACCATCAGTGAGCACGTGGGCTCCCTCCTCTGCCTGATTTAGGCCATAGATGCAGACATGAGCTTTCTATCTCTTACATGAGCATCCTGACCTATTATTATTAATAATAATATTAGCTATGCTTTTGTAAAGTTCTTTCATTCCTCACTGATGTAGGTGGTATTCAACATTTATTATCATTGAAGAAAAAAGAAAAACAGTCTCTTAGCTTCCCACTTACAGCATTCACCACGTATGTGATGAATGGTCTAGGTTCACTCCTGCGTCTTTTAGTGATTGTGCACAGTGGCTTGTCTTCAATATGCAAGACTGACACATCCCAGGGAAGCAGTTCCTATCCGCATCTCACAGATCTCACAGGCGTGCTGTCACACAAGATCAATCTCAAATACCTTTTGCTTTGCATGGAACCTCTACTGGAGACCTGAAAGACCTTTTGTAGCAGCAGCTTTGCAAGGAAGTGGCACTTTCCAACCTCTGAAGTCAAGAAGAACCCACAGTCCCTAACAGTCTGCTATTCATAGTCAGATGTAACCAAGGGTTTCTCAGCAACGTGTGTGCCTACCCCCTACAGCTTTTGGCATTTCTGGGACGTTTTAGCAGAAAGGTAGGCCTCTGATAACACATCTGCTTCCTCTGCACCTGTCTATGTATCCTTTGATATTTATAATTGTCTGAAAATGCAAGATCTCTCTCCTGTCCTGACAATGCAGCAAATATTGGGGCAGCAAATATTCCTCTGGGTTACATGAGAAGGTGCCCGTGCTCTGTGAAAAGCTGCCCTTGGTAGTCAGTGTAAGGATTTCAGCACACAAAGAAGAAAGAGGGTAATGAAAAGACTCTAAGGGAAAGGCAGCCATGTCAGATCAAAGCAAG
This sequence comes from Arenaria interpres, assembly GCA_013399435.1. Taxonomy (NCBI): domain Eukaryota; kingdom Metazoa; phylum Chordata; class Aves; order Charadriiformes; family Scolopacidae; genus Arenaria; species Arenaria interpres. Next base: position 536,776 of record VXAK01011373.1, on the reverse strand, counting down.
GGGGACACTACTTAAGTTTGCAGCACACACACCTCAGAGAAGAGAAAATGCCGTCAGGTAGCTATAGACTATGAAAAGGTTTATGTTATATAAAGGAGACACATTAAACACTCATCTGATATAGTGTCTATTGATAATGAAAAGGAAATATACTGTCAATTGGAAATCACATCAGTCAGATCCCACTTTTGCTTTAACTACTAAAAAGGAACGAGATAATTACCACCTTGTTATCTGGCAGAAAGATTCACAATATAACCTACCCTTCCGAAAAAGAAAGCATGGTTTCTTGTCCCTTGCTTAATGCAAGAGAATCAGAGAACTTTAAGCTAGACCGTGTGATCAATAATTGCCTAAGTAGAATAAAAATAAAACCAGAAAAAAAAATGGCTATTTGCTTTAAAAGTTTCCATGAAAACATCTTGCAGAAAACTGACAAAAAGCATTCAGAGTTTTTTGAGTGGGAGACAATTTTCCAAAAATACTGCAGTTTTACAGCAATTTTGCTCATGTGAAAAACAGAAGTTCAGCAAAAAATATGTTTTTCACAAATTTCACTCATCTCATCTCCATTGACTTCATAAATACAGTCTTTCAGGTTTAAAATGGACAGGTGTGTCTTACAGGCCTGCTACCTGATGGCCAAATGCTCTCACGGTGGCCACCACAACCCTGAGGTCACTGAGCAGTTGAAGGCTGGCACAGGCTTGCATTGTAGCCCTGAGACAGCTTCAAGCTCAGGCAGGACTGGAGCGTAACTGTAGCGGCACAGCACCCAGGAAAGGAGCACGCGTCAGCTTTGGAGCCGATGATTTTCACCTTTAAAATTGCCGTGATGAGGGAGCTTAAGGTCAGTTCAGATTTGGCTGGACCAGCCACCCTCCACCCTCTTTGAGGGGCATTGAATGTATTAAGTCAAGTCCTCTGCTGGGATAAGTGGCTGAATCTCCATTGATGTCAGGGAGACGAAGCCATTCACACCAGCTGAACAGTAGGCTTGCTGAGAGCACATCGGTGTGCTCCCAGCCACAGCTCGAAGGAGCAGCTTTATATTCAGCAGCTGCACAGAGATCCAGAACAGAGCCTTTCCCCACCCGGGCAGAGGAATCTGAGCTGAGCTCATCGCAGCGGGAAGTTTTCCTTGGCATATCTTCCGGTCCACATTGAAAGAGCATCCTTACCTGTTGCTTTGAAGACTGATCATGAAGAGAGCTTTGTATTGCGAATAGAAGGCGTGAGCATCATTCTCTTTGAAGTTGAAGCCAGAATTCTAGACTCTGATGGCAGAAATATCAGGAGCATCATTAGTAACTTTCCTGTTTCTTCAGCACACAGTTGAAAGGCTGCTGTCACGGCAATTTTAAAACATCCGCTTTGAAATTATTTTGGATACTTTTTTTGCACTTAACCTTGCAGTTTTTAATCTGCTTTATTTGCAGCTCAAACTGCGTAACTTTCCCTATATTTAAGTTCCTTATATTTATTCCCTTATATTTAATTTTGTAACACTGATCTGGGTTTGGTTTAACAAGGTAAAATCCAAGTGCCTCAAAAGAGAATGAAATGACTGGATAGACAGACAGACAGACAGTTAGATTTTCTTTTCTTGTAGCTTAGCAAATCAAAACCTGATTAATTTGTATTCTTTGCTTCACAGTGCTCGTACCTGTTCAAGAGAGTAACCTATTTTCCTATTTGCTTTGAAGGTGATATCACAGACCAGTCTGATCATCAGAAATAGAAATGCATTCTCTAGAAGGTGCCAGCCAGGTAAAATCTTCGGCCATTTTGCTCAAAACAAAGCAAAAATGTTGATAATTTTAAAACAGGGTGGGACTGTTCAAGATGTAGGATTCTTCTGACTGAAACTTTCTGGACTCTGACCTATTTATGTGTTAATAGCACGTGGGAGTAGCCAAAAAGGAATGTGACCCTGTCTGTTCATGAAAAGGAAAAACTGCTGTGTTCAGGTTTTCTCACGATAGGACAAGACAGAGAAATGCTTTTGAAGCCACCACAATGTCTTCTCAGGTACAGGACAGGGTGTCCAGAGAATAGAAGATCCTTCCTGTTGACCAATGGTGCTTTTACTTAAAATGTAGTGCATGTTCCAGGTGGCTTCAATGATCTGGGCGATGGCAATAATACAGTATTTCTTTAGCACTTAATAAAAGTAGTTATTTGTATTTTTTAATCAGAACTGAATTTCTGGAGAAAGCTTCATGGGTAGGCAAACGTATGAAATCAGAGGGCTCCTTGTGAATTTTTCCAGACCACGGGGAAGGAGGAAAGGGAATCTGGAAGAAAGCCCTGCTCTTTTACCCCTGCCCCCCCCCACCCAGCTTGGGCTCCTTTACCAGCTTCTCTGCAGCCTGAGAGTAACCTCCAGTTTGATGATGCTGCAGGAGACAGGAAAGAGGTCAAAAGTGGCTCTGTGTTGCCAGTTCTGTGGCACAGCCCTTTTCAGCAAAGGTAAAAGCAGGGCTGACCTTCTGCTGCTCTGGGTTGCACCAGCATGGAGGAGAAGGATGGCTTCAGCCTGCCTCTCTTATACACACACGTAAAGCTGAACGAAATGCAGATGGGGAACATCTTGTTCCCACTGCAAGTCCCCCTTCCAGCATACTCTGATGACTGGCAATACTCTCCTTTTCTTCTTAGAAAGCGGTTCACCTTCCTGCAGGAGCAGCTTTCGTCATTAGAGAATGTTTTATTATTCTTACACATCTCCATCCAGTGGCTAAAAAAATGTAAATAAATAAGCAATGACAGAAAGAATAGCAATAGCTAGGTCATGCAGTAAGAGCTTCTGCTGATCACAGAAATCAGGGCTGAACGGCAGACCTCCGCCACCCCAGCAGAGCTCTGCCAGAAAAATAAACTAAATAACCAGTGTTTCATAACAATAACAGTAATGAAAGTCACAGCAGGGAATTCTGTCTCCACCTGTGCAGAGCCAGACCTAAGCTCCCCGAAGTCATAGCAATGCCACCACCAATCCAGCAGGCTTTGAGTACGCAGTAGAAGAAGCAGGGAAAAAAAGAGCAACGGCTGCCTCTGACGAGAGGCAATGGGCACGTGGGGCAAGGGCAGGACCATGACACTTCTGCCCTGGGGAACCTCTCCCCTGTGTATCTGGACAGCAAAATATCACTACAGAAAAATTAGATGCAGTCACCTTAAGTGTATGTCACAAACTGATTCTCATATGCCAGCAAGCTGCTTCCCCATGGCTGTGCAGCCTCACGCAGGACTCCTGCTTTTCCTGGGACTGGAAGAGACTGTGAATGCAGGTGCCCAATGTGTTTTTTCATGAGAAGAAAAAAAGTCATTTTAAATTTCCTACTACATTTTGGGTTTCTAAATTTGGAATCCAATGTAGATTTCATGTTAGAAGAGATGGGGGGAAAAACCCCAACTGTAATGTGAGCATCTGATCCTGTGGCCGTACTGAGTGGGAGGAGGAGGTTTTTTCCTTTTTAAATAAAGCAATGATTATAAAAACGTGACAGGAGGGTGTCTTCATATGGGAAAGCCTGTCACCTTTATTATTTCTGCTGGCAACAGGCACTACATGTCCTTTCTGAAACATAAACCTTTCATTCACAGAACAGCATTAAAGCCCTTCTCATGTGAAATGCGAGTAGAAAGCCAGAGGTGGATGCAGCTAATTGTATTGGGAGAGACTGTTAAAATAATCACCCGTTTCTATGTTTATTGCTTATGCCACAGCAACACACCTTGAGCCAGGCCCTTCCTTTACAATACCATCAGAGGGAGGCTGGGATCTTTCAGAGCAGAAAAGACAACTTCTCTTTCTTGATAAGTACTTAACCAAAGCCTTGAAAAGGCTGTGTTTTGTCCCTTTGAAAGTGATCCTTTTATTTAATGTTTTCTGCACCTAGAGTCCCTTGGTGATATTTCATTATTTAAGGTGTGTGAGAAAAACTCTTCATTTTTTAACTCAATTTCCCTTTTAACAAGAGTGACTAAAAGTTCTCACTCTGGGCTACTGGAAAACAAGAATTTTAAAGTGAGAATAAACAACAACAACAACAAAAAACCCCAAGAAGAAACCCAGCAAGTTGTCTCAGAAATGATTGCTGAGAAATTGCAGGGATGTTGAGGGAGGCAGAGAAATTATAATATACAGGGAAAGACAACAGCTGGGGAATGAGGAGAAGCAGGATAGTTCCATGGGATACGCCTTGTGCAGAGAACATAGGTAATATCAACATTTTTCAGTGCTACTGTCAGCCTGACCTCGGTACTAGGAAAGATCATGGAGAGGAACATTTTGGGTGAGCTCTTATGGCAAATGCAGGACAGTCAAGGGATCAGGGCCACCCATCATGGGTTTATGAAAGGGAAGTCCTGCTTAACCAACTTGATCTCTTTCTATGACCATGTGACC